>BMAO01010297.1:0-30215 GCA_019973975.1 Trichonephila clavata
TTTTTTAACAAACTATGTAGTATTCACACATGCGTACGAATACGTGACAAACATCTGGAGTAAATATACAGACATTAAAATGTGTTTTTATTATTTTGGTTTACTTTTTTATTTTTCATCACATTATATTTTCGTTTTTAGTATTCAAATTGATCAAATTGAAGAAAAAAATATTATTTTATTAGTTACCATAATTTATTACCAGTAGCTTTAATTAGCTTGGAAACACTTGTACTTGTTTGGAAAATCTGACATGAAATAAAATATTACAGTGAAACATTTTTAAACAGAAATAGCGTATTAAATTGTACTGAAATGACGTAATCAATTAATTCTAAATTAATCACCTAAAAATATTTTGAAATTAGTATGAAAATCAATTAAGTCAGCAAAAGGCAAAACTTAATAGGAAAATTATTAATAAGTTAAATAATATTAAATTATTACTGATGTGTGCGTGCGTGTATGTGTGTGTGTATGTGGGCGTGTGTTGTGTGTGTGTGTGTGAGCGTGTGTTGTGTGTGTGTAAGAGAGAGAGAGAGAGAGAGATACCAAGAGACTGCAGCGTTCAACTCACGCTTGCCATCACAGTGAAACTATTTACTCAGGTTTCGTGCTGATATGTTTTCTAGTTTCATTTCACTCGTTTTTGAAACAGTTTCAGAATCCTAATATGTGTGTATATATATATACACTCATGTCCATAAATTAAGTATAATTCAGAATCACACAGAAATAGAACACTAAAATAAAAATTTCACCTGTAGAATTATCACACACATCTTGAAGAAGAATATGCAAATTACAGGAAACCACCAGATAGCACGGAAAGTACGTCACGAGAGTGTAAGAGAGGGGTATATAAGGAATGGTGGCAAAGAAGTAAAATTGTTCACAAGCACTTTAAAAGCCTTTCAGTGCAATAACCTCATAGTTATGGCACAAAGGAAGTATTTGCATGATTTTTTACGTGGTAGAATTATCGGACGACTGGAATGTGGATGTACCCAGCTCGAAATATCCGAGGAACTTGGAATCGCTCAGAGTGTCATCTCCAGGCTTTGGCAACGATTCCAAGATGATGGTAATGTGAGTAGAGGTTACAGCGCAGGTCACCCCCAAGTTACAACGCCGAATGAGGACCGGTATTTGGCAGTTACTGCCAAAAGAAACTGACGGAGCACAGCATCAGACCTATTTCGTCAGCTCTCTTCAGCTACCGGTACGACAGTTTCAAGGCAGACCGTGTACAGACGCTTAGGGCACATTGGTCTATATGCTCGTAGGCCTGTCAGATGTGTTCCCCTTACCGCAACTCACTGTCGCCTGCGATTAACCTGGAGTAGAGAGCATGCATTGTGGACACCGCAACAGTGGTCTTGTATGATGTTTTCCGACGAGTCCAGGTTTAGTTTTCAGTCTGATTCTCGCCGGACTTTCATATGACGAGCGCCAGATACCCGTTACCACCAAGAGAACACCATTAAACGACACCGTTATGGTGGTGCAGGATGGCTCGTTTGGGGAGGAATTGTTCTTGGTTCCAGAACTGACATGCATGTTCAGAGTGTAACGATGACAGGCCACATCTATCGGGTTGTCATTCTGGAACAACATGTACGTTTGTTTCAGAGCGCCATGGGTGCTGAATTTCTGTTTATGGATGACAACGCCCATCCTCTCCGTGCAAACTTTGTAGACGAATGCCTTCAATCGGACGATATCACCCGTATGGATTGGCCAGCATACTCACCGGACTGGAATCCCAATAGAGCATGTGTGGGATATGCTTGGCCGACGAATTGCAGCCCGTCAATCCCCTCCCACTTGTCTACCGGAACTTCGGAGAGCATTGCTTGATGAGTGGTGTAATATTCCCGAAGATCAGATTGATAATTTGATACTCAGCATGCGTAGGCGTTGTGAGGCCTGTATTGCATCGTCCGGGAGACATACTCCTTATTAGCCATCATACTAACCATGTTATACTGTTTTTTTGTAAATAGGTTCTTTTTTTAAAATTTGCTCCAGGGAGTAAAAATCGAAATCTTTATAATTATGTCAAACATATAGCATCTTTTTGCTCTTTACCTTTTGTTTAATAAATAGACTTTACAAATAAGTCAAATTTGTTTTGATTCTGTCTCTTTCTTTGCCTGAACTTCATTATCCTTAATTTATGGACATGAGTGTATAGAATAGATAAGCTACCGACACACACTCACTCGCTCACCACGATATCTCCGGAACTATTAAACCTACAGATTTCAAATTTGGTAGCCATGTTTCTTTCACAGAGTAGAGATCCTCTAAGAAAGAAATTTATGAAAATAGACTTCTAAGGAGTGTTGCGGGGGATTAAGAGGCATTATACATAATTATTTCCATTTTTAAACTATTCGACGTACAGTCTTGAAATTTGTTAAGCAGATTCCTTTCATGAAGTACTGATCTGCTACAAAAGGAATTTTGCTAAGTGCATTTGTGGGGATTAAGGCGCATATAAAATAAATATTTCAGTTGTTAAACTATCAGATCTATCTACTTTAAAGTTGGTAGGCATGTTACTTTCATCAAATAAAGTTCCTCTAACAAAGAGTTTTGTAAAAATCGACCCCCAAAAGGAGATTTTTGTGAGGGGGTTGGGGAAACAATTCCTGTTTTTGATTCGTTAGACCCACATACTTGAAATTTGTTAAGCATGTATATTTTGTTGAATAGAAATCCAATCAAAATGGATTTTACAGAAATACGCTCCTGGAGGAGAGGGGATGGTTTACTAGGGCGTATTGAAAAAAAATTCCCGTTATCGAACTACTAAGACTATAATAATAAATTTTGGTTTACATGTTTCTGTTGTTCAATTGAAATCTACTAAGAATGGTTTGTTTCTTTGGAAGTTGACTCTCTCAAAGGGGTTAAGGAGCACATTGAAATATAAATTCCGTTTTTGATCTATTAGAATTAGACTTGAAATTTGGCATGCAGCTTTATTTTACGGAATAGATTAACTGAAAATGGGTTTATACGGAAATCTCCACTTGGCTATTAGGTTACAAGAGCGCACAAAATCATTCTACTTAAATTTTAGAGATTAATATAAATAAAGTATTAAAAATTCTGTCATTTTAATATATTAAAAGGTCAGAGTTATAGGTTAAGTATATTTTTCAATACAATCGAATTCTTAATGCTAGGGCTTAGATATTAATAATTTGTAAATATGTCTAAACATTTTATATTTATACAAAATATTGAAATGCCCAGTGATGCGGGTGGGTAACGGCTAGTATATATATATATGTGTGTGTGTTGCAATTTGTTAGTAATGGGTTTATTTCGTTAGTCAGTAAAGACTAAGATCTAACAAACAAAACTGTTTATTTTAACAGCTTCTTCTTTCACATCATTTCCGTTCTCCGTCTGAGCTGGGTCTGGAGACTGCCACACGCCTCCCTGCGATAAGAGCTGAGTCACGTATCAGGGCGCATTCAGTGCTGCCCTCCCTGGGACCTTCATACACACACAGACATATATATATATATATATAGTTATATATATATATGTCTGTGATATAATTAGGGTAATTTTAGATAATCATAGAAATTATAACCTTAATATTAATTTACAAAAATTTAGAACTCTAATAAATTTAGTCTTAAAAGAAAACTGCATTAATTTTAATGGTGCTCTGTACAAACAAACCAAAGGTTTGCCTCAAGGTGGCCCTGCTAGCAATAGTTTGGCTAATTTATATTTACACTTTTATGAAAATAATTATATTATTAATAATGATTATTACATATTTAGATACATAGATGACGTAATTATTTTTGTTAAAAATAATAATTTTAACCCCAATATTAATTTTATCCGGAATATTTAAAACTAATTAAAATTAATAATAATCCAGTTAAAACTAATTACTTGGATGTATCATTATGTATTAAGGACTATAAATTACATAGCAATATTTATGACAAAAGAGATGATTTTAATTTTAACATTCTTAAAGTGCCTTACTAGAATTCCAACATCTATATCAATTTACAGAAATATTATTTTCAATTATATTTATCGTAACAACGTATTAGTTAGTGATAAATTTAATATATATTTAAATCTTAATAATATTTTAAACATTGTATGGAACACAGTTACCCTCCTAAATTTATAAAAAATTACCTAACAGTTAAATAAAAAAAGTTATTAGTTCTACAGTTTATAGATAGATAGCGCCTCTAGCTAAGTAAATTAACAATATTATATTTTCTTAAAAATTAATTGTATATGTCTGGGTGGTACTTTTATTTTCTATAAATTTTAAAATAAAATATAGAGTTTTTAAATGTGTATATATAGTATTAATGCTATTTTATCAAAACTTAATAATTTTATGCGATACTGTTAATATCCATAGCTGGGGAATATGAATTGCTCACGTGGTAAGTCTTTATCTAATAGTTCCACTTTGATTTTAAATAATTTAGTAATTATTACAGGCTATAATATTATCGTCTTACATTAATAGATTATGGTTTTATTTATAATGATAGTTAAACTTCTCTAGAAATTTCTTGTTTTCCCTATGGCTCAGAGTATTGGCAAATTCAGGTGAAGGTTGGCTGGCCGAAAAACATTGTTTAAACCTGCATTCTTGGTTCCTAAGGCTAGGAGTTTGCTCTAGTATTTCTGTGGCTAAATCTATTCTATCATGACTATAGTTACCTTAGGTATATAACTATTTTTTGTATATTTTTGTAATATATATATATATAAAATATCTCGAAAAAAATCAAATTAACGCAAAATGATTTTCAAAATAACTTCTAAGGCAAAGGCGTTGCTTTTAGTAAGCACGTCAAAAGGCTGAATGTGCACAAATGAGAAGAGACAAATTTTGTCATGATATGAAAAAAGTGGAAACATAACAAAAAATTAGTTAAAATTAGAAACAAGATTTTATTTAATAATTTAGATTTTCACTTAAAATTCCAAAAATACAACAAATACAACACTGTCTCTTTCGAAAATTTCAGGAAATTGGTGACAAAAGAAGAAATTGAATTTTGTTCCTTCAAGGAAGTTTTAAAGTCTAGATAGGGTGCCTGAAAAGTACATATATCTCAGCAAAATTTATCCAAATCAGAGTGTCGATTTGGGAGAGGTGGACAATGTAATATCTGTGCCTAAAAAGTGTCCATGCAAGACAAAATGAAAAGAGAATTGCGGCATTTCCAATAAATTATTTAATCAACATATAATTGTTGGAACTAACATATAATTGTTGGTAAACGAAAAGTAAAACTATATTAACAAATAGCCAACATAGTTGACTATAGTTTTCGTTTTATTTACTGAATACACTATCTGTAAATTATCTGTATTATTAAAGACTTTATACACTATCTTAAGGGTGTGTCTTTCATTTAATAAACTTTTCTGTAAGAAACATCTTTTATAGCTGTTTAACATATATAAAATCAAATTTGGTTCTTTTTTTCAATAAAATATACATGCAAAATTTTAATGTAATTTTAGTTAATATATTTTTAAAAATTGCAAATGCTGCAAACTATTAAAAAAAATGTCGAAGTTTTCAAATATATAATAAAAACACCATAAATATAAAATAGATATGGAATAGTTTGTGTATGTTAATATATCAATGTATTTGTTAAATATATGACTTGTACACATAAACATTAACACACACACTAAACTTTGACACATACGTTACACTTTTAGATAAAACAAACATGACTTTAAAACTACATCTAGGATAATGCAAAATATTTTAGTAACACTCAAAATAATTATTTCAAACCATTCTTTTTTTCTCTTTTTTTATTAATAATGAAAAAAAAGAAACCATATTAATCAAAAGCAAAAGCTCAAAGAAGCTTGGTTACCAACTTTGAATTACCTCTGTAAGTGGGTGAATTTTTACTAACTTTGCACTGTAAGGTAGCATTAGGGATATTGGCGATGGACAATAACTTTGAACCTCTGCCAAAAAACGAGGACGATTCACCTAACTGCCTCCCCCCACCCTCATCTAGCTTCCTCCCGACACCAGCATAAAGACTTTCAGCCATGACAGATTCAACGTGTACCAGCCCCTTTACAAGATAGATCAGAGGCATCATGACTATACACCACGTTGCGACTAAACATTGCCAGCAAAGAGTTCATGGCCATGACAGCTGGACTACCATAGCCATAAAATTTGCTAAGCCTTTGATTCCTATTGTTTTTTTCTCTACTGAAAACACAATTAAAAAAGACTGTATATACTAATTTAATTTACAAGGAATGCAACTTATTCCTGTATATCTGATCTTATACAATAACTACAAATATTAGAAGTTATAGGCATGTTAAGAATTTTTGTTATCTAATTTACACAAAAATTTTTAATTTAAGGACTTTCAAAATATTTTTGGTTGCCTCCTATGTGTGTATACTATGTAAAACAGATTTTGTGCTCAAAGCTGCATAAAAGGCTAGCCATTTATTTTTTTAAGAAAAAACTTAAAATTTCTGAAGTGATTTTAAAATGCTACTCCTCCTACAACAATATACATAAACGCATAAAATCTGATTTACAAGTACATCACACTATGTATAACAAAAGTTGGTATGAATTTTGCGATAACATGATTGTGGTAATCATACAATTCTTCTTTTTATGAATGCTTATTGAAAATTCTTAAAAAATGTAGAAATTATGAGTTTAATTATTTTTAAAAAAATAAGTATTGCTTTGATTCAAAAATGTGTACCAAATTTTTACTTGTACTATTAGCAATAAGTAAAAAAAAAATTCATAACATTAGGCAAAAGACAAAAAAAGCTTTAGCATTTTAAATGAAGACAAACTTGTTATTTTATCTTTCTCTGAGATCAGTAAGTTGAAAGTTTTGATTTGCCAAGGAATGCGAAAAAAAAACGAATATAATAGCTATCATATAATTCTGTGTTTTTTTAAGTTTAGAGCTTGCAAATTTTGTAAGGTTTTAGAAAAGTATATAAAGAATAATTTAGGCTACAAGAATTAGATTTAATTTTTTGACCGATTTTTGTCAATTGAATCGTACTGAGTTAAAGGGGAAAAAACTGGTACTTAGGTACTATTGGAGCAATGCCAATGTTCAAGATAACTCACCAAGTTAGCAACCCCGATTTTGCATGTGTCGTACGTGCTTAGTTGTCAATCCAATGCGTTTCATATAATGTCGCTAATACGGTTGCAATAATACGTAACTACCAAAAAACTCAAAAAATTCTACATTTCTTTGTCTAAAAATATTTTCAAAAGGTTATAAAAAATATGTTAACATCAATTTAGGCATATTTGGAACTCATGTGTGAAGTAATTGATAAAATAGTTTCAACTGAAAAATTCGAATTCGAAATATTTGATCCAACCCTTCAGCTTGACACAAAAACGCGAGAAGTCCAGCAATAAACACCTGAACTTGATCCCATAAGAGCAAAGGCACATTTGCGTTATTACATCACACTTTACTTTAAACGAAATAAATGCATTTGCCTTCAAAATCACACAGCCATTTTGCCACTCAAATCCAATTTCATGAATAATACATTTGCCTACGATGAAAAGATTTGGAAGAAGTGAACTTGCGCGCAGATTAAAAAGTTTGTCACGATCAACTCGTGAAAGTGTTACGGGAGAGACCTTTTTCATTGCATTGAGTTTTCTATTTTACTATATTCTCTGATAAAAGATTCGAAACATCAAGAATCTTTCGCACTTAATAGCTCGTAAAGTCAATTGTGTAAGAATACCTGGCATGTGCGCTGGCTTAGTTTGTTGAAAATTACACACAACCTTACATTTTCATACATTAATTCTAATACCCTTAAATAAACTTTATGAAGTTGGGGTTATAAAAAAATTGGTATTTTTATTCACTCAGTCAATCATAATTTTGAGTTAACCCTTTACAGAGATTTTTTTTCTGTTATTGTTATGTTGAAATATATTTAAGCTATTGATATTGATTTATGAAAAGAAATTCATTTAGTTTATTGCCTAAAATTTTAATATTATTCAATTATTTTTAGTTCTCACTCTCCCTATTATATATATATATATATATATGTAATAATTCCCAGTAATATAATCCTTTAAAATAACTTTTAGCTACCAATAGTCCATCCCTTCAGGACCAACGTTTTAGTAATAAGTTAATCCGCCGCCTAACGAGAGTCTTTTAAACTACACCTATCCACCCACTCAGATCATGTGATTTGAGAAGCCTTTAAATACCGAGATTCCTGGGGACCAATCCTTTTTTCGCTTCTGTATTTGTCTGTTTCAACATGTAGTCAGCTGCAGCTTGTTTTGTGCTTTGTGTTTGTGTTATGTGTGTTTATTTGTGAATCCGTCTGTGTGTCTTCATGTTCAGTGTACAATAAACAAGATTAACCTCAGGACTGCCTCATCAATCTCATATAAAGAATACATTTCAATGGCATCGTCTATTACAAGAGTCGGTAGGATGGTTAGTTCTACGCGGGAAAGAAATTAGTAAGTCAAGATAAAAATGTTGGATAAAATATTTCAGGGAATGTCTAATAAAGAATCTTCGTTACCACTTGCCACGCCCTGGCAGGATTACCGGAGGAACAAAGGATTAACGTTCAACATGCGGGGATTCCCCTTTTGCTTCTCCGTTGTACGGAAAAATTTCCGATTTGTGTTTTTTCATCATAGGATGTGCTAGAGTGTTCGGAACGGGGAAATTCCCTTCTTTTTCCACTCCGTCGAAAAACTTCAATTTTGATGTTAAAATATATGAAAGAAAAAAAATAATTTTCAAATTATTTACAAAGTGCTCAAGGTTGTGAAAGAAGAAAAAGTTTTTATCATCAATGTGTTAAAAGCCAGATTGGATTACAAATCTTTTTAAGTGCTACGAGTGTATGTTTTAAAACGTGAAGGTTAAATGTGCGCTCAGCAAATTTTTGATTAGTGTGTTTAAGCAGATTGCAATATTAATCCATACAATAAATAATGCATTTTTGTTCTGTCATTTGAAATTATTAGGAAATTCTAAATTGAGTGTATATTTTCTTATTATTGGTTTTTAATAATTTATCTTAAAATGTTTAAGAACAATATCGTAATTAATATGCATATTAATAATTTGCAAACAAATCTAAAGTGTTATTTCTAATAATCTATTTTGATCCAAATCTTACAATGATGTTAATTTATGGTTTAGATATTTTGAAAATATTTAAGTTTTAAAGTTTTCCATATGAAATGGTGTATGGGGTAGTGGTACCAATATAATTTTTTTCATTTAAAGCCTGGTCTTACCCAGCATTTTTTTATTATAAGCCGGGTCTTACCCCACAATTTTTTTATGTGTCTGGTTTTACCCCAGAGTTTCTTTCAATATTATGGGTCTTACCCCCATCGTTTTTTTTTAAAATTATTCTTTGGTCCCTACCACCATTGTACTGTTTTTTGGTTTATTTTAATGTTTTTTTCAATATTGTGTAACAAATTTTTATTTTTCGATTGCATTTAAAATAATTGATTGGGCAGTGAACTCTACGTATATATTATTGTGAATGTTATTACCATTTTGAAAACGTTTCCAGGGATCTCGGTTTTATCTTTTGAAATTTCGGGTTAAATTTACTTATGCAACATTTTGTTTTGAAGATAGAATGCATATATTTCATAATGATTATATTTGAATTTAATATTTAACATGAGAATTGATAACTTTACAGTGTTTTACTCAATTAATACCAAAGTTTTGATATTTTTGCTTTGAGAATTTTATGTTGATACTATATTTGATATGTTTAATGTGGTTTTAAGAATTTTTAGTTAATATAAGTTTTACTTTATTAGAATAAACAAATCATTTGATATGAAAATGAACAATTTTTAATGTGTACAAAATGATAGTTTTGAGAGCATTTAGGCTGAGAAAATATTAATAAATAAATAAGCAATGTTTACATTTAGAATAAATAATAAGGGTGTTGTAAGGATTGTGCATAGTGAGTACCTCAAGGGAATACACCTTTGATTGTCAATATACTATTGCCTCCAAACTCGTACCCTTTGTCTTAGTAAAATTAATACATAAAATAAAGTTATAAATAGTTTTTAAAAAAATCTCTTCGGTCGACTTGCAATTTCCAGTCTTGGGATATTTGTTTTTGAAGTTATTGTGCAACTTTACACGATAAGAAGTAAAACTTGTCTCAAAGATTGTGCAAGGCGTGGGTCATCCTAATTTGTTTCTTTTCACCCTCAGTGCTCTTATATACACTTTTAGATAAATTTTTAAGAAATTATTTTTGTGTTTTAGGAATTTATATTTTTGTGAATTCATATTAAAAAGGTGGTATATAACTGCTTCCAAACCATCATCTCCATGCAGTATTTGCTCCAGACAATTCTTTTTACACACCAATGGACATAAGTATGCCTTTTAAACCCCATTTACTTGTGACTCATCGTTGGCTACTAACACTGCTTCTCAGAGCTCGGGGAACCCTGTTGGTACTCAACAAATCCCAAACAAGATACAACATTCTTCTACTGAGGCCTCTGGCCTATCATATTTCCAGCTTCAAGTGTTCGGACACGTCTCACCCTTGCAAAGTCTAGCTAACTTTGGCAGGGCAACTACTTCACAAACTAGACTAAGAAAGAACTAATTTCGTATGTACCAACTAATATTTTTACAGGATGGTGTCATTTACAATTATTTTTAAAATTTATTTTCTGTTTTCATTGTATTTCAAGTATTTAATAATCTTATTTTGATATTTTTGTATTGTACAATTTTATATTTGTAATTTATTAATGTATATTTGTTTCATACTTTTATAACCACATATTCTCCTTGTTCCAAATCATTTTCATGTGTTAAAGTGAAGGGAAATTTAAAAATAAATATTAATCTAAATTTAAATTTTAAAATTAATATCTCTGTAGGAGACGGGTGTGTACTAAGGGCCCCAGCGCACACACGTGTCTTGCGGAGGGGGGAAATGTAATAATTCCCAGTAATATAATCCTTTAAAATAACTTTTAGCTACCAATGGTCCATCCCTTCAGGACCAACGTTTTAGTAATAAGTTAATCCGCCGCCTAACGAGAGTCTTTTAAACTACACCTATCCACCCACTCAGATCATGTGATTTGAGAAGCCTTTAAATACCGAGATTCCTGGGACCAATCCTTTTTTCGCTTCTGTATTTGTCTGCTTCAACATGTAGTCAGCTGCAGCTTGTTTTGTGCTTTGTGTTTGTGTTATGTGTGTTTATTTGTGAATCCGTCTGTGTGTCTTCATGTTCAGTGTACAATAAACAAGATTAACCTCAGGACTGCCTCATCAATCTCATATAAAGAATACATTTCAATGGCATCGTCTATTACATATATATATATATATATATATATATATATATATATATATATATGTTGTTAAAATTTTCAATCGTCAATAAAATACATTTTATTAATCGACTCAAGTTCAAATACATTTTTTAAAACTTGTAGTGGATCACTAGGTGTTAATACGGTTTTTTAAAATGTAAACTTATTAATTAAACTTTTATTTTTTAATTTTAAATTTATTTTGCTCTTTTTCTGATGAAGGTACAACTAGCTGCAACAGATGGCCCCATGACAGTAAGAATTGACTTTATTTTTTTTATATTACTTGTTTTTAAAACCACTTTTTTGTGGAGAGAGTTACTCCACTAAGAGGATCCAAAGGTAGGACGTCTCATGTTTTCCATTTATTTTCATGTAGCATTACATGATACTTATAAAATGTGATTTGCAAATATTAAAGTCTATGAAAAGTATTATAAATCAGATGTAGGAACTTATGTACTTCTGCGAAAAATAATGTCTACGTTCAAGATAACTTGCCAAGTTGGCAACCCGGATTTCGCTTGTGCTGCACGCGCTGAATATACAAAATGCATTTTATTTTAAAGTAGATGCGCACAATAAGATTTTTTTTTATTTTAAAATCTTTTGAGAAATTTATTTTTTATAACATTTGAGCATTTTTACCGAATTATAAAATTTGAGAAATTTTTCCCAAGTTTTACAAATAGAACAAGTACAACTAGTTTGATATCTGTTTTGAATTCATTGGAGAACACGTGTTTGTCGGTATCATGTGACCGTCATGAATTGAGTCCATTCGTAACTATGAGATTCGATTCATATAATGTCCCCGATATGGTTGCTATAATACGTAAGTACTTTGTATTCAGAATTTTAAGAATTTATACACATACTATATATATATATTTTCCATGAAATTTCAGAAAACCGTGGTCAATAGATAGTGGAACATTGCAAGCTTTAGCTATTTTGTTCTCTTCCAAAATGCTTTAGTAGAGCTCAAACAACAACGTCTATGTGTTTTTTTGCAAATTTGGCATATTGGCAATATTGATTATTCAACGTAGACATCTCTTGTGGCTCCATTATTAAGTAGACCTGATTGTCTATGGAGAGAGTTAATGCCTAAAATTATATATTATCAGCATACTTTCAATATTGCAGATAGAGGAATAATGTTTGCCAAACAATTTCCAAAATGGAATACCCTTTTCAAACAACCCAAACTATTAATCCGCGTTTTTGAACCAAGTTCAAATCTGAAAATTTCACAAGAATCCCTTAAGTACAAATGCAAATCTTGATTTAAAAAAAAAAAAAAATTATGATGACGAGGGAAGTGGAGAGTAACAGTGGCTTTTATTCCTTTCTAAATGTAATTTAGCAAGTCCTAATAATTTACTACCCATTCATATACTTCTTACGTAATGCTGCCACCATCTCAATACTTACATATCGCTATTTCATTACATTTGAAACTTCAGTGTGTTTTTACTTTGGCAACTAGCTTGACTTCTGTTTGAATTGTTTCGATATTATTAGGAATAATTATTGTTCTGAGAGAGTTTTTTCTTCGTACTTATTAAAATTAGATTAATATTAAATTTGCTATATTTCAGGAAAGAATGAGTATTTTCTGATAGATATTAGACTCAAATGAAACATTAAAGATATGCTTATTTTTTTAAATACTTGTTTCATATAATGGCAAACAAATGAGACTAACATGTCGTATAATATTAAGATAATACGTAATATATATTTAGCAAAATTGATAAAAGCAAGCCTGTGGTATATAACATATATCAGAAGTAATCAATAAACAATGCTTCACTTCACAAAATGTGGATTAGTTTTTGGTTTTAATCAAAATTTAAAAACACGTAAATTAATCAAAAAAGTAAGTTAATTATATTTTATATACTATTTCTTGATGAGAATTTTTTTCAAACTACCTAGTGTAATTTTTTTATTTATAAAGAAGTAAATGAAAATGTGTGTTATTTCAAAAGTTAAATCCCAACTCTTAAGATAAAGTACGGGTAAAATCTTTGTTTGTCGCTAGTCTAGGAATTTATAAATAGTTGGGGCACAAACAGTGTTTTTTCTGTATTGGATTCTTGAATTCAATCGGTTAAAGAGTAGTATGGGGGGGGGGGGGCTTGGCGATGTCAATTTCTTTTGGCGACCAAAATCGATCGCCAAGCTACTTCACTTAGTGATAGGTGTCCAGAAGCCAGAATGAATTCCTTATCTTGCCATGATATTTATATAAAAATCGCCAAATGCAAAGCTCCCCCCATATTACACTAGAACCGTTTAAATATACTAGCTACAAGAGTAAATTTATGTTGGTTAGAAATTAATTTAGCATCAGTGTGCTCTACTCTTTTTAGCGGGATTTTGAAGTCAGTCTTATGTTATCGTCCCAACTTGGTGAAATTTCAGTTTTACAACTATTTGGCGGAAAAATCTAAAGCGTTTCGGTATTAAATTAATTCCATTGTTTTTAAATAAGTGTATGCATTATAAATAAGCTTCAGCTCAAAGGACGTTGTGTAAGAAATTGTTTTTATTCGAACATTGCAATTTTCCATGAAGATATTGGAGAAATTGTCGAATCGGTTACTAACCCACCAAACTTTGAAAAATCGCCAATTTGTTGTGTTTTGGAGTAGCAGCCCTACCATAATGCGCAACGCCGGAGCGTGAAATTCAAGATGGAGGAAGGGAAATCATTAAAAAAAGCATTTTAAAGTTTTGACACTGACAATCGCTGCAAAAATTATGTATTTAAAAATGGAAATAATTTCAGTTACCTTAAAAAAATGAAGAGTATTTATCTCATCATCTATTATCTCTGCTCCTTTTTCCGACTTTTATGGTGCGACTGAATATTTCTGAGGCCACCGTCCAAACCATTTCGCATCACTAACAAAACTTACACATATCCATATTAGTTAATTCAAACCAAAGTCCATTCCTTACACTCCTAGACACAAAGATTTTCCTCTTTCACACTCGACTGACTTCTGCAATAGCATTCAGAACCATCATTTACTTTCTTACCGTTCTTTCTCTCAAATCCATACTTTTCCCTCATTTTGGACATGCATATGATAATCCAATATTTATCCTTCTTTCGTATACCCATTCTAAAACTACTTTCTTTCCTAACGGAGCGAAAAACCGTTCCGAATACTCATCATACTTAATCAAACATTCATTCAGATTTACATCGTGACTATCTGTAAAAATTTATGGGGAGAAAAAAAGTTAATTTATTTTTAAAAAAATGTATCCACAACGTGAGAACGAAGAAAAAAACAGCTGATTATAACGGAACTTGCCGGTTGGTAATACAAAAAGACGTTAAAATGAAATGTACTGTGCATGGGCAATAATTAATAACGGTAATTTTAAACAAATAAAAATTTACTGCCCATGCGCGAAAATGATCGGGTGGAATTTCTACACATTTCTGGAAAACTGTTCATTTAAAGAAACGTACTGCGCATGCTCGAAATTGCATGATTTCTTAAAAATTTAAAATTAAAGAAACGTATTGCACGTGCGCAAAATCGTGCCGACCCAACTTCTCTCTCACTGGAAAACACTTGGAGTGATAAGTGGCCGATATGACAATCCAACAAAGAAATTAGCTCTTTATGTGCTTTATTTAACTTAAAATATCTAGTATTGAAAAGAGATGTAGTTAATTTTTCATTTCGCCGGTGCAAGTGATAAAATCACCAAAAAATGATGCAACCAAGGTCAAACGGAATATTCCTGTTGGTAATATTTTACCACATTTTCAAAACAAGACGCGGCATTTTCTTATTAGTAACGTCTTTTTCCTGATAGGTCAAAAATGGATGAAAAGCCAATGAAAATATTTTGGGATTTAACCAAAGCAGAGGAAGAATCTATCTGTTGTCGCCAATAAAGTATACTTGGCGAGTCTTTCGCTGGCAAAACAGAAACGAGTACTTACGTATTAGTGTCACCACGCGAATCGGGCAATTTTCCATCAAAAATCTGACTGATTGGTCTTTTTTCATATAAAACATGTTAGAATCTTTGTTGTTTTGGTATGAAGATACGATTCCTTTGACGCCAATTTTGCTGTGGTGAAGCTAATACGTAAGAATCCAGAACATTATACTAAGATGTAATTTTAATTTTGTGCAAGAAATTTTAATTCTTAGCAACTAATATTATTCAGCTTTAATTACAAAAATATATGTATCAAATTTGTGAAGCATATATATATGAAACATCTGCAAACTTAGAATGTAAAGAATATAACGTTGCCTTTTTTAGTAAATCCTTAGAAAAATGGAAACTTTCATAGAGATAAGAGACGCGAATGAGCCAATCTTGAGGGAAGCATTTATTCATGCGTTTAAATGACAAAGATGCTAATTGCTCAATAGGAACAATCACTGAACACAAAGCATAGGAAACCACAACCTGGTATTTTCTTACCTGAATTAAAAATCAACAAAGTTCAATGGAATATTCGATTTAGAAAGAAGTAGTACATATACGCATTTTAGTAAATGCAGCAAAAATTAACTCAGGCCTTGATATAGCAGCATTGACGAAATAATTTG
Source organism: Trichonephila clavata (assembly GCA_019973975.1). Taxonomy (NCBI): domain Eukaryota; kingdom Metazoa; phylum Arthropoda; class Arachnida; order Araneae; family Nephilidae; genus Trichonephila; species Trichonephila clavata. The sequence continues at coordinate 16,042 of BMAO01010297.1, forward strand.
TTTGTGTGTGATTAAACTTTATTTAAAAAAAAGAAAATTTGTTTTGTTCTCTCTGATTACTTTTTTCCCGATCACCAATTACTTGCAGTAATTGGTGATCCAAGTTGTTAGACATTTGAAAAAAAAATTATTTTAGGATCCGAATTTTTATGGTCCTTAAGTTTTTCCAACCACGCGCCATGATCTCAAGTAAATAAACTGATTCGAACCCGACCTTTGTGCGAGTTTCGAGATTTGTAGTTGGCAACGGCTGCAATGTAAATCTAACTTGGCTCGTGGAAGTATTTAAGGAGACCGAGGTTGGTTGAGAGAAAGATCGTCGGTTTCAGACGAGGTGATTTTGCTCTTCGATTGGGGCATATGAGATGTGCAACTGGTTTGTTGCTCAGTATTTTTTAAAGATGGTTCGAATCAGTTAACCAAAGTTTGTAATATTATATTTTGATGATTATATTTTTTTACTTAAATGTTTTAATTGCTTCAGTGGCGAGAAGTTTCACTTGAATTATTTAAAGAATAAAAATGTTTTTAACGAAACTGCGTTATTACTATGCCTCCTCGACATTAAATTTCGCTGCCAAGCTTTGCTTACGTTAATTCACCATGAAGAATTATATCACAAGTAATTGGTGATTGGTCATTAGTCCAAGCCTTCACTAGCGCTTTGAGGTGGTGCCACAGGAGTGCGTGATGTGTGTCTGCGCTGAAATTCTAATCATTTGCATATCTCACCTCCGCTAATGCATGTTGTAAATTTCATGTTATTTGAGTGCTTCCTTCAGGGTGTTGCATTTACGGTGGCCAGCAGTGTATTTTCTAGTAATAGTATATTTATCATGTCTGTATTACATCAAATATATTTTTCATTTCTGTATAATTATTTATAATAATAATGGGACAAAGAATAATAGAGCAAACAATAGAACAAAAAATTTCATGGACCTAAATTCCCTTTCTCACACTCAAACCTCCTATATATATATTTAAATGTCTTTCAATATATACTAAAACTGAAACCTCGTTACTTTCAACTTATTTAGGGTAATTGAAAAAAAAATTCAATTTTACTCTATAAAATGTGTTACTTATACCATACTATGTTATTTTTACCATAACATTCTAAGTTGAATTTCATATAGATATGTTTATATAGAGTGTTATATTTTTCAATAGGAACTGAATTGCATTAAAATCCCATTTTCTATTCATTGCGGAATTTTCTGGTGTTTTCTAAAATCCAATTACTGAAAAAAATGAATGCGGTGAAAATTAAAGAAGTTGATCAATCTGGTGGTAAATATACTTTTTTATTCTGAATGTAAAAAAAAAATAATGTGATGATTTTAACTTTTTTTGTAAAACATAATATTTTAAAGTTTAAAAAAAATTTACTGTTAAAATATGAAGCGTTCTCTTTCAAAATTTCGCCAGTAAATGTCTAAAAACTTCCTTGTTCGCTTTTCTTCTCAGAAAATTTTTTCTGGGCATCGTTTATTTTTGTATTATTTAAAAACAAGCATTTCCACTTTAGATTATCATTCTTTTAAAAGTTTTACTAGTAAATACAAAAAAAGAGGTTTTTTTCGGAATATTTTACCGTCGATTAATTTGTTAAATGAAAAGAGGTTGAAATTTCGAGAAATGCTGTCAAAAAAAATAAATAAAGAGGAACTGTTTCTGCGCATGTGTAAACACGTTAATCTTATTTGCGCATATGATGGCAGCATTTGGCGACATCTTTTGATCTGGCGAAATTGGTTGATGTTATCATACGTCTGTAGCAAACTATGTTATAACTGTTTATAAATTTGGTATATGGTATGAAAAAAATTCTTATATAAAATTTCATTTTATTAAAGTGTGAAGAAATATTTTAGTATAAGAATGAAGTAAATAAAATGTTAGAGGAGAATTCACATGAAAAAATTTCGCTAAGAATTTAACAAAATGGAGATTTGAATAATAGTAACTTTTATAAAAATGAAAATAAAATAAATGTATTATTGTTAATGCTTTGACTAAGATTTCTTTAAGAATGTTAAATATATATATATAAATCTAGTTATATATATAAGTTTCATTTAATCGTACGAAAACCACAAAATAAGAACGAAATCATGTAAATCAGTACCAAAAACTAATCAAAATATTTATACACTCTAATTGCAAAATTGATTTTTCTGTAAAAATTAGCATATAAAAAATATTAATTTACCTTATTACAAGCTTTTATTTAACTTACACTGTATGTATGTATGTATGTATGTAATTTGTTCGAGTGGAATCTTGCAACTCAATTTTGAAGCTGATATCTTCACAACATTGAGCTGAAATTTTGTGTACACGTTTAGTTTGGATGACACTGCATGTTTTGACCATTTATATTCCGATATTGCAATTATTAAAAACATATTAATTAAAAACGTTAAACTAGTTTTGGGCGCCAACTTCCATATATCTGCATTGTTGTAATTATGTTATTATTACAACAATGACAAAAGTTGGCGTCGAAAATCGGTTTTCAGCCAAACTGGAATTTCATAACGTTGCGCTATTGACTGTATTAATTTTGTCTAAAAAATAATTACATTTCTACAACGTAAAAATAATCTAATTTCTACAATGTATGCAATTTGTATTTACAAATTTCTATCTATTTACTTGGATTTAAATCCAAAACAAAAAAAGTAAATCTATTTTTCAAGTAGATTGGTACATTAAATACCTTTCTCAACGCTGCCAAGTTAAACTGAGATGGAGTATTGTGCAAATTCTTTAAAACATTTATCTAACTTTAATCTATGAAACTCAGACAAAAAATAATTACAGGATCGGAAAGATCATTTTTTATATATCTTACCCATCAAAAAGGAATCCACTAGAAAAACAATGAGAGAAAAATATTACCCAGAAATGCAATGTATTTTCAATTAAAAAATAAATTTATATTAAAATGAATGAATTTTTTAAATGAATTTTCAAATTTTAACCCTGCAAGTAATTTAAATATACCTCATTTTATCACCAGTAATCTAAACACACACTACGACATGTGTCCTTAAATTTAATTACAGATAGAATCTGTTAATTTTATTTGAAAATTTTTTTTTTTTTGAAAAATTACGGCAATTTTGTTTTTTTTTAGATGAGTTAGGCACATTGTAAAACTAGTTCAAGGTTATTGATATCCATAAAATTTGCCAAAAGAGAATAATTTGCAAAATGACTTGAAATGTTTTAAAAATAAAGAGAGAAAAAAATCGAATCTTCGAAGAAAAATTTCGTTACATTTGGAGTTATTTTTACAAAGAAAAGAGTAATATGTGCTTGGTTCCAGGAAAAAGTTCTTAAAATAGAGAAATTCCCGAAATAGAGGTTTGTTATACATGGAGGTCTGTATAACAAAGCACTGCATAAAAATAATGCGATGGTTAATTATTTTTTCAAAATCAAGTTTCTAAAGATGACCTGAGCAATTAAAAAAAGATTCTTACGTAGAAGATATTCAATGTCCAACAAAAAATTATCATTAGTTGATAAAACTTGCTTTTTTTATTACAACATGCGTTTTGAATTTTAAGCATTTTATTGATTAATACAAATCTTTAAATGCCATTTGAAGTTTTTTAATAAATAACTAGATTTTTCTTCGAAGATGTTAGAGAAATATATCCCTTACCTTCAAAATATTTCAAATAAATAATATATTCTTTAAGATTTTTCAAAAAATAGTCAACATTTTAATTAAACATTGACTAACTTCGTCATTTATGAAGATAATCTCACGAAACCTTTTCTTTTTGTGTGTGTAGAACAATATTACCCAAGATCTGCACGAAGATTGAAAATATTGCTTAAAAATTACGGATGTAAAAGGATTGCGTTTTTCGTCTAATACCCTTTTTGCGAGAACTGATTCAGCTAAACCAGGGATGGTGAACCAACGTTAAATGAGTTGAACAGGCTAAGAAGCCTGTCCAGCGATAACTAAAAAGTAAAAAAATAAATTAAAAGAAAAAAAACCTTTTTAAAAACAAGCTTTTATTTAAAAGCGATAAAAAGAATAAAATAAACTTTTCCTTTAAAACTTTTTTACGATCAACCTATAACGTCATTACACAATTTATATGATATAAAAGCTTGTCGCGAGATTTACCTGTGTAAACAAGTAAAATAAATAACTTGACCTGACTGATTTAATTTTTAAAAATTCAAACTAAGTAAATACGAGTACTTAATTATTGCGACAAGATTTTATATCATATAAATTGTGTAATGACGTTATAAGTTGATAGTAAAAAAAGTTTTGAAGGAAAAGTTTATTTTATTCTTTTTATCGCTTTTAAATAAAAGCTTGTTTTTTAAAAAAGGTTTTTTTTTCTTTTAATTCATTTTTCGTTTTAAAAATGGTAGAAATTATGAATTGGCTAAATATCGTATAGTCTAATAACACACTCTTGCACTAAATATCGCCAACTAATTAATTACTTATTGCGGTGCAGGTTAAGAAACCTTTTGCTTAGCTATCGTCTTGGCTCTTACACAGTACTCTACTTTCCCCCCTTGTTTATAACTAACATTAACATTTTTATAATGGATTCTTATTTCTAAGCGCCAAAAGCCCTCGAGTAGCTGAACATTGCGAATTAATATTCACTCTCTCCCGCTTATTCTTAAGCTGTAATGTTTAAAATCTCACCAAATTTCCATTTATCGTATATTTCCAAGTATAAGCTTACAGAATCCCCATAATTTTTTTAAGCTAATGTATGTACCAATCGCCTAAATTTAAGGGGAGAAAGTACTTAAAACAAGTATTTTTTTTTTCATTTTTCATTAGCTATGCGCAAATAAAATTAGGTTTTTTTTCAACTTTTCAGGGGTTCGTAAAAATTTAATTTACCATTGAGATGTCTGAATGTATATGATCCATGCATATACTCCAATTCTGCTTCTAGAACATGACACATAGGTTGACGATCCCGTCCCGTGTTTGGATTCTTCTACCTGCTCATTTTTCCAACAAAAAAAATGTGCAGAAAGCATGAAAACATGCATATTGTACAAAATAACGAATGAAAAAAATGCTAGTTTCGGATAGGTTTACTAGAGAAATTAATGTATTTTAATGGGCAATTTGCTTTGCAACAATTCCATTGGAAAGTATCCCCCCCCCCTATATCTATATCAAAATTTTCGACCTTATGGTGACATGTTTGAAAATTCTTTCTTCGTACATTTTTTTTTTTCAATTTGGCTTATAAAAGGGTCTTAAATTTGGGCTTAATTTTTTAGGAGAAAAAACGCACTATCGGTTTATATTTCAAAGTACTCGGTACTTGCCAAAACCATGCAAACCATTTTCCAAACTAAATTCACAGACCACTTCTCTCGCAATATTTGCACCGCATATCAAACAATTTGATTGATTAGGAAATACAATTTCCACTCGTTATTGAATGACTGAAACTTCTTATTTGTAAAATTCAAACATTTTTTTTCTGTTTAATGAGAGGTAAATAAATAATGGGGAGATATAATATAAGAAAAAAATAATCAGAGTACAAGCAGTTAAACTTTTTGCATATGAATCCCTTCTTACTTACATGCGTGTAGTAAGACAAAGGTATATGTTTTTCTCCCCACTAAAGTAAGGAATAATTTTCATTTTGCAGTAGATTATTGTTGAGCTTTTTAACTGTAAATTTAAATGTATCGTGTAAATAGATATTGAAATACAGGGTGTTCAGGAGTGTCAAACTCGTGGCCCATCGGCTGCATGTGGCCCACAACGAGCATTTTTGTGGCCCATAAATATATTGGCACACAATAATATAAATAATAAAATATTAAAATTTCTCCCGAAATAGGAAAGATAGTCGCAGAAAGAAGGTATCACGTGTTCTGACGTAAATTTTAAATTGTTCTTGTTCTTCCATACATGTTTATTATATAATGTATTATTCCAAATTAAACTAAGTTCCTGTGAATTTTGATTTTCTTTGCGTGGCCCTCCTTAACCCGGCATCACTCGTGTGAAAAAAACGACCTAAGGTTCTGGCGAAGGGTGTGTCATACCCAAAGGTGTTTACATTGTGTTTTTACCGTAAAATTTGTATACAAAGGTTAAAAGGAAGAAAAGTAGGAAATAACATGTTGTTACATTTTCACACGTAAATATAGTTTTTCTGTTCTTTTTATAAGGGCATTCAGTACATTGTTTATACACCCCTTTAATTGCGTCGTGGGTGGGTGCGATGTTTTCACTGGATCTCAATTTTTTTTCATCTGTATCTTTTTCAAATTAAATGTATAGGAGTAAACTTCCCTATTCTTTAAATTTAAAAATTTTGGAATTTCTTTTTTATTTTCTCTTATTTTGTTCCAGCAATAGTTTTTTTTTCTTTCAAAAGTTCATCTGAAAGTGGATAAGATGTGTATCAGTTACCTCCTTTAAAATTACGTTCTTCTCAAATGTTTTTGTGTCTCTACATATATAAACATTTATTTTCACCAGTTTCAACCTTTTCTAAATCTGGGTCGATTTCAGTGGAGGAATCATACATGCCGTTGTACTCTTCATCATTTGATTTTTCCTCATCATAACTATGAAGAGTGTTTCTTCATCCGAAAATACTGTTGCATTATGTGTATTAAATTACTGAAATATCACATTTCTTCATCAAACCTACAATAATACGTCATAGCATAAGGAAGATTTAAAACGTGCTCATGCATTCAGAACTGTAACGTGCGGTATTACATACCCGAGGAGGCGATATCCAAAAATATATATCTAGAATTCGCCTACAAACTAAGACCCCTCAAAGGATATGACCTTAAAGTCAGCTACACGAGAAACTATCCATTTTCCAAAAAAGGCTTAGAAGAAGAGTTGAAAAAAGTGAGACGGTGGGTATGACACACCCTGAGCGAGAAGTGCCGGGTTAAGTTAAACCATGTTTATTTACCCAAGTCAGCCTTTGAGTTCAAAACCCTTGATGTACATGGTGTGCAAGCACTAAAAGATCTTAATTTTTATTTTGAAAAGCAATCATTGATGAAAAATGGGAACTCATGAGAAAAGAGTTGCAAAAAATCAGAAAACAGCTGAAAATTGCTTTGCATCAGTTGATCAATATGAGAAAAGAGCAAGTAGCCTATCGAATCCTTCTTGACAGAGAATTAGGTTTTGAAGTAGATAAGATTGAAGTAATACCGAGTATACCAGGATGGACAGGTATGTAAAATATTATTTAATGAACTCAATAATATCTTGCAAAATTAGTTTATATAGCAGAGTAACTTACTAAAGTAACCCATTCTTCTATAACAAATTTCTTTTTTTTTTTAACATTGTGTTAATTTTATACTTAAATAAATGCTGAGATTCCAAGAGATATCTATGAAAGTTTATGTATATATATTGCCCCAAGGTGACCAGCCAACTATAATTTGGCAAATACATATCTGCAATATTATGAAATTGATAATAAAGTTTTTAATTCTGTTCGTGTATGGATAATAATATATATTATATATCCATAAATGATTTATCAGCATTTAGTTAACTTTCCAGCATTTAGTTAAATATCCTTAATTTTAGTATTTATCCTGAATATTTGAATTTAATAAAACTAATTATGATACAAACCAAATAGATTTCTTAGGCTTATGATTAAATATTGATTATCATGTGTTAAAATGCAAAATTTTTGATAAAGGAGATGCCTCTGACTTAATTGCCTTTTAATAGCTACATTCATCCTCAATTCGCAGAAATATTAAACTTAATTACATACAAAGACATAATGATATGGTAACTTAACATATAGAAATATTTAATAATTAGATAATGTAGTACAACAGATTTTTGGAATATAATTATCCTCTAAACTTTCTTTGTACATGAATTTCTTTAAAAAATGTGAATAATTTATTTTTCTCTTTAACTTTTTATTCCAATTTACCTCTTTTTTAAAAATTATTCTTGAATATTAATTCAATAGTTTATGACTTCATACATAGATGACGCAAACTCTTTCACCTCAGATAGTATCCCATTAAAAATGGAAATATAATTTGTCCCATTTCTTCTCCATATTACTCAAATTGCTAATTTTGTCCGGTTTCTTAATTTTACTTTTTGTATATATTAGGAATGTTTTGAAATTTCTCATAACTCTGATTTATATTATGTTTATAATGTCCATTTTATGTTCCTTTACTTTCGATATTATATCATTTTTTCATTAATTTATATATTTTTTTAAATTCCATTGATTTTTCACTCTTATTTGCATAACACAAATCCATAAAAAGGCAATGCAAACTAAGTTTTCCTCTTGGTTAAACTCATCTACTTCCACCCAGAAGCCACCCACGAGAGGCTGCAACCCGATGGCCGGCGCCGTTTCTCTCAAAGCACTTCAAAACCCCTGTATTTTCAGGCAACTCGCATTCGCGCACCTACTCCGACTAGACGGGTCTTCCCGCTAGCCGCTCTCATTAAAAAAATGATTAAACCCGCACGCAAGCGCACTCGGCCCCCGATGCGCACAGTGCAAGTATAAACTAAACACTCAAAATACTACCTTCAATAAAAATTTTCTTTTCAACATCCATATTATCAATTCTAACTAACTAATAAAAAAAATCCTCACGATATTATTTTGCAGTACTGGGCTAAGGTAAAGCCAACTAAAGCTACACCTAATCTTCACGATAGGAGGTTAAGTTTCCACAAGGAAACAGGCACTCCGTTAACCACTCTACATATAGTTAAACTCATCTTACTATACAAAATAAAGCATTTCAGTATTTGAAAACACAAATTAGTAATAAGTAAATAATAAACAGCTATGCAAAATAACAAACAAAAAAATTACAATATCTCTATTTTTTTTTAAGTTGTCGCAACCAGTCGGATACCTAGCGTTACGACGTAGGCAGACAAGGGCTATAGAGTTTCTCGTGACCTTACTGTTGCGTCTGGTAAAAAATCATTTTTAGTCAAACAGTATGCAGACGTTAAGTGGTTTGTGCTCTTTACATCCGGTGTCCAATGGTAAATCTTTCTCCACAGCACCTCACAAGGAGCCGTTTGTCGTAGAGCCGAACAGACTATTCTTGGATACATGATAATAGCGGCCTTTCACTGATATGACATTCAGCACACACAATGTGATTCTCGGATAGTCTTCCTCTAAAAATAATATGGAACTTCTTATTTTCCTTCAACTTAGAGGATATTGACTAAATAAGGGGCAGAGGATTGTTTTGCCATATCATGTTGATTAGTCCTAGCTCTGCATGCCTTTGATGCGGCCCTTGAGATGAGGAATGGGTTCTTGAAGTCTATTTGAGGTTTTCCCAGAGTGCTACATATTGAAATTTCTTTCATATGGTGGGTATTGCGAAATCACACAAAAGCTCCCATTATTCATGATTTTTTGTAGAAGCCTTACGAAAAAATAGCTCACGAAATCTTCAAATTTCTATCATGTAAAACATACATTGGATTGTGAAAAGGCTATTGCATGCCGTCACCTCCTCTCCAGGAGTTAAAAGCTGAACCTTTTCAATAAAAGGATTTAATATCACAAGTACTTCTTGATACACTTAATAATACACTGAAGAGCTAACAAAACTGGTACACCTCCCTAATATAGTGTAGGCCCCCACGAGCACGTAGAAGGGCCGCAACACGACGTGGAATGGGTTCGATTAATGTCTGAAGTAGTGCTAGAGGTAATTGATACCATGAAACCTGCAGGGCTGTCCATAAATCAGTAGGAGTTAGAATGATGGAGATCTCTTCTGAATAGCACGTTGCAAAGCATCTCAGATATATTCAATAACGTTCGTGTCTGTAGATTTTGGTGGCCAGCGGAAGTGTCTAAATTCAGAAGAGTGCTCTTGGAGCTCCTCTGTAGCAATTCTGGATGTGTGGGGTGTCGCGTTGTCCTGCTGAAATCCCCCAAGTCCGTCGGAATGCTCAATGGACTTAAATGGATACAGGTTCCTGGACAGGATACTTATGTACCTGTCACATGTCAGAGTCATATCTAGACGCATCAGGGGTCCCATATCATGCCAACTGCCTACGTCCCATACTATCACAGAGGCTTCACCAGGTTGAGCAGTCCCCTGTTAACAAGTAGAGTCCATGGATTCATGAGGTTGTCTCCATACCCGTACACGTACATCAGATCGATTTATTTGGAAATGAGACTAGTCAAACCAGGTATTGTGTTTCCAGTCATTAACAGTCCAATGTCAATATTGACAGGCCTAGGCAGGGCGTAAGGCTTTGTGTCGTGCCGTCAACAAGGGTATAAGAGTGGGCCTTCGGCTCCGAAAGTCCATATCGATAATGTTTTATTCAATGGTTCGCACGATGACATTTGTTGATGGCCTAGCATTGAAATCTGCAGCAATATGAGGAAGGGTTGCACGTCTGACATGCTTAATGATTCTCGTCAGTTGTCGTTGGTCCCGTTCTTGCATGATCTTTTTCCGGCCGCAGCGATGTCGTAGTTTTGATGTTTTACCGGCTTCCGGATATTCACGGTATACTCGTGAAATGGTCGTACGAGAAAATCCAAATTTCATCGCTACCTCGGAGATGCTCTGTCCCGTATCTAGTGCGTCAACTATAACACCACGTTCAAACTCCCTTAAATCTTGATAATCTGCCATTGTAGCAGCAGTAACCTGTTTAACAACTGCGCCAGGCACTCGTTGTCTTATATAGGTTTGCCGACCTCAGAGCCGTACTCCGATTGGTTCCATACTCTTTATTTGCATACGCACTCATGTACCAGTTTTTTTGGCTCTTAAGTGTATGTCGGCTCGTTGTTGTTGTTGTTGTTGTCGTGTCCTTCCCGCAGGGAAGGAATGAAAGTTGCCATTGCGTGTGAGACAGGTTGGACTTCTTAACAATAGATGGTAACACCACCTATCTCCACCTCCACAATTTTGGCATGTAACTGAAGGGGAGGAAAATATTCGCCAGTGTATGTCGGCTCGTTGTTAGCCTTACATAAAAACACATGGCTGTCTGTTCTCCCATTAGATGGACTTTTTCCTAGACGTGCATTGTCATTTGATTGTTTTTGATATAACTATTATCTTCACTAATAAGTCAACTCTTTTTCATAGTGTTTTGGGTTTATATGCTTTCTTCCTTAGTAATTTGTATCTGTGTCAAATTTTGTTGCAATAAGCATAATATTTCTACAATTATCACAGTTTTTGTGTTTGTGACCTTAATTTTGCACATCAATGAATAACCAAGCACACCTTAGTGTAGTAAATTAAAAAAATAAAATTCATTTCATCTACTTACATAAGCAATTTCGAAAAATTGAGCAGTTCTCTGGAAGTAATAAAACTAAAGAATGGAATTAAGTGATATGTTCAAAATAAGACAACTAATAATTACAATAAACTATCCAAATATTGTCAAAGATTCTATTCTTAAACTCTAAAGAGAATAAAATATCCAGGCAAGTGCTTTACAGGCGTATGTACTGTAACCAAGATTAACAATTAACTTCTTTAAATTCGATTTAGAATTGCATTTTCTCTTTAAGGCAGGGCTTATGAAAAGACATACTTGAAAGGAGAGCTAGTAGACTTGGTAGACCGACTGCAAGCCCTAGATCCCAGATTTCGATTTGATCCTAACTTTTTTCCTTCAAGACTATCCACTTCCAGGGAGTGTCTTCTAACAGATAGGCAAATGGAAAATATGTTAGTGATCTACCAGCATTATAGTGTATTCCGTTCAGAAAATCAAAGGAAAGCTGCTGAAGTAATTAGAAATTACCTCAAAATGAAGAAAGATTACGAAAAAAAATTGGTTCATAATAATGTAATGGTTGACGAGATCACAGCTGTGAGAGAAAAGGTAAGATTTATAATCACAAGATTTAATTTTTTACTGATAAATTGTAAAACTCAACAAGTGTTAAATATTTTGATTAAAAAAGTTTTTAAAAAATGATTTCTATTCTAAATCTAATAGGGAAAAACGGTATCTCTAACCGTATTCATCTTATCAAAAGTTCGAGTTACGAGCCAAGATTATAGAAAATTAATTTCAGTTCTAGAGCAGATACATATAATACACAGCTTTTAAAATTTGGAGGTCATTGTATGAGTTAAGGGGGTTCACTCATGTGACGGCGTGTTTTTTAAGCATTCTTAGGGAATTTTTTTGACGACCAGTAAAATGATAGAACTTTACGTTTCTTATCATTTATTTATATGTATTTTAACTGCATGTATGTAGGGCCGTGGGTAGCCTAGTGGTTAGAGCATCGGACTCCAGACTCGAGGTCCTGGGTTCAATACCCGATGCCACTAAATACCACCGAGTATAGACGGAGTACGTGCTCGTTAAATCAGTGGGTCCGAAAGTCTTGTGGGCGGTCACAGCAGGAACCACGAGTGCAGGGGGCTGGAGAATATTTCCCTCCCCTTCAGTTCCGTGCCAAAATTGTGGAGGTGGAGATAGGTGGTGTCGCCATCTATTGTTAAGAAGTCCAACCTGCCTCACAGGCAATGACAACTTTCATTCCTTCCCTGCGGGAAGGACACGACAACATCAGCATGTATGTAAATGTTTAGCCAAAAATATCTGATAGAATGCGAGTTACAGCGCTCTGAACACACCCGCCTCGAAAAAATGGACGATCCACGATTCCGGCTGATTGGCTAATCTGAAACTAAAAAATCAATGGCGTTTTAATCTATAAGCTTAAATGCTCAAATGAAAATATCAAAAATTAGATTTTGGTACACCTCTAAAGAAAAAGTTTTTTTTATATGTGTTTGTTATAAAAAATAGAAATATTTTGAATTTTGGAATGATCGTAGTCTGTTTGTTGCGTATATACGTGATGAGTCTACCCTATAAATTTGAAGTCATTCGGTCAAACCGTTCTTGAGATATTATGAAGAAAAGTTTGAAAAACAATGTTTTGGAAAAAAAAACGCGTTTAAAGTTTCAAGTTTGATTAAAACAATGAAAATCTTAACTCAGCGCTACGAACAGCTGCTCTTCTAACACCTGCTTCTTTATAATGATTTCGAATTTTAAAAAATCCCTTTACCACCATATTCTAGACATGTTAAGGAAGCAATTTATGAAATAAAATTTTTATTGATTTTTTTGAACCCATCACATGGGTGAACCCTCTTAAGAAAGATTTAATGAAAAAAATCGATCCATTAGATTGTGAATGTAGTGTCCGTGCCCATTTCAAAATTCTATACAAATCTACAACTAATTTATTCAAATATAGAAAGAAAACACACAAAAAAAACTTTTTTTCTCTGCGGCACTCAAGAGGAATTACATAATGCAACAAAAATTTCATTTTTTAAACTTCATTCGTGACAACATAGATTACTAAGACGCAAAAAGTTCAACAATGCTCTAAGCAACATGTCAAAGAAGCCAAATACTTAAATGAAAAAAATTACCAATAATATTTACCGTTATGAGCATGCATTTTTTCAATCTGTCGTGCTTTCTTTTAAATCGAATATATTTAGAACCCATCCGGTATAGGGGTTAGTGACGCTGAATGCGATGCCGTTGGGACTGGGTTTGAATCACGGCTAAGGAATGGATGTTCGTGTTGCAATCCTTTCTTTGTGTTGTAAGCTTTGTGTTCTCAATAAATATACACTCAAGAGCCAAAACATTATTATCACCCCTACATTTTGCAATGAACTCGCCTGGATGACGTAGAAGGCACGTGATAAGGTGGAAGTGGTATTTAACTGCCACTGGAGAGTCTGAAGAATAATTCTTTCACTTACTTCTGTGTGTGATGGGAAAGGCTGCGGATCTAAGCGACTTTGATAGAGGGCAGATTGTAATGGCTCCAAGTGCTCGGAACAAGTATTTCCGAAACTGCTCGACTCGTGGGTTGATCGTGACTCGAATCTACAGTTGTTAGTACTTATGCAAAGGGATGAATGAGTGAAACCAGCAGTGGGACATGGTGTTGGACGTCCACACGCTATCAAAGAAAAGGGTCGTCGGAGACTGTCTTGCATGGTGAAGCAAAACCGGAGCCAGACAGTGGCTCAGCTGACAGCCCAATACAATGCAGGGCCAAGTAGAATAGTATCGGAGCACACTGTTTCAGTGGAAC
>BMAO01010298.1:0-39063 GCA_019973975.1 Trichonephila clavata
GTGGTCTAGACGGAAAGAGAGAAAGAAAGAATTGAATGACAAGAAAGAGGGTCGAAAATAGAGAAGGATCACTAGGGTACCCCGGGTTCGTGAAGCCCGTGTTTACCAAAGACAGTAAACCCCTTGGAAAAAGGAAAAGATCACTAGGGCACCTCGGGATTGTGACACCCGTACTCACCTATAGAAGGCGAGCCCCCTGAGGGGTTAATAACCATGGGAGCAATCTTAATTATATTCATTAACTAAGCTAATAAGATTTTCAAATAGACACTTATCTCTGGATTCGATTGTAGATCACTTGTCGGATCCTTCCTAAGCTGCTACGGTCTTCTTCAAAATCTACTTCTCTATTAATTCCACTTTTCCGAATAGCAGCTGTTTTGTTTGGATGATAGCGTAAAGACTAACGATTCACTACTAACGATTAACGACTAACTCATACACACCTAATGCCAGGGATTATATAGCATTTACATTAGCATAAAATCAAGTTATCTCTACGGAAGGTGGTTGAAAAAGAGTTTCCTTAACAGGATTATTAGAAGAACCGCGGATAGAATTCGTCGCAACATAATCCCGTTTATGGGATAACAAGTATGATGCAGTCTTAGCTGTTTGAGAGGATCACACACTATCTCAAATACCCTGAATTTTTCAAAAACAACATTTTCTTAGTTACTTGCTTCAAATTATTGTCCAGGAGCCTCCTTCCATGCTCTTTTAATCGTTTCAAAGCTCTTATAAACAATTTTTGCGTCTCCATTTCTGTACTGCATTTTAATACATTTGCATTCTCTATTATATGCTTATATATGGCTGTATTGTATAGGTTTTTTCATTTATTTGGTTCTAGGTATTTTGAGCTACGTCCTTACAAATGGGGAACTTCTATGTGAATTTCGTTATTTCTATAAAAGTTATACAAATAAAAAAAGATTCAATTAATTTAGAATACATTTCCAATTTAAGGAATTTTTCGATTTGAGATAAAGGGATTTTAACATTGATCCTACTATATGAAACTGACAAACATGGCATAGTTTGAATTGGAATCACTAAAAATAAATTCATAAAATTATACTAAAATTCTTAAAAACACTTAATAACAGTTTTGACAAATTTATTTCTCATTAATCAAATTGCAACTGTACAATTAGTTAATCGACATGAAGAAAATAATTTTTCGCCTTGGAAGTGTCCTTTCCGCTTCATAATATTAGGCAGAATTTGAAAATAAATTAAATGTTTTCTCAGGTATCGAATATTTCATCTGCATCCTGTACCTATCAGATTTTATTGAAACGTGGATGATTTCTAATTTGTAACACAGTATTTAAGTTCCGTGATCCGTGATTAAGGCTCTCAGATGGATTCCGAAGGGAACAAAGTTGTTAAAAAATTCCTCCGGCACTTAATTCCTTATCTGACAGAATCAGACATCTCCAGTGGTGGGAGAAGACGATTCAGAGCTTACAACTGAAGTGGAATACCTCCTGTCACATTGTTAATTAAAATGCCTTCGATCCTTTCAAAACGCAAAAGGGCTAAAATGAAATAACTGAAGGTTTGCCAGTATTATTTAAAAGACCAAATATTTTTAAAACATCCGCGTTGGTTATTGATTCATTTACTTTGCAAGAATTTTAAAGTTATTTTGTATGATAGTACAAAACGAGATAATTATGTAGAAAATATTTAAACAGTTGAGTGATTTATATACATATAGCAATTTCTATAAACTTAACTAGTCATTTACAGCAGGTTGGCAACCTTTTAGCTGTGGTATGCCAAACGAATCTACCAATATGACTCAGCGTGCCACGTGGTAGGAAATATTTGAAGCAATTTGGTACTCACGATAATGCATACAGAGTTAGAGAATAGAAGTCAATAATTCAAATTTACAGTTTTATTGTACATTAATTTTGCATCATTTGAATATATTTCTTAACATAAAAATAAGCAGCATAAAATATAACTGTTACTTCAACAGAAATAAAATATTTAAATTGTGCATGTATTATATATTTTTAAATATATTTATTAAATTAAGAACTAGACAACATAAAACAAAAGTATTTCTTTTCATTACAAAGTTAAATAAAATTTTTAATGCAAACCGTGCTTGCACCGCTCTACATACATATCGCAAATTCAGGGGTATAATGTGTGACTTTCCATTTGATACGATTCTGAGCATTCAGTTGTTAATCAGTATTTTTTGCAGACACGAAATATTTTTCATACATGGAAGGAAATTTTACTTAGATATGTAGAATCAAAAGTAGAGTACATGAATTTTTCTCTCTTTAAATAATTAAATTTCTCCAGCAATAGCATTCAATTATTTCCAAAAAGGCTGTAAATTTATCTTTCAGAATTCTTCGTAATTCCGTAAATGTCCTGAATTCTGAAGATGTTTGTGAAATAAGGTTCATTAGGAATTTATCAACTTCCAATCATTCAAAAATTGAGAACTTTATAAGGTAATACAGAATACCATTGAAAATTGCACCGCGTGTCACATGTGGCACGCGTGACATAGGTTGCCGATCCTTGATTTATAGGTTAACCCGGGAGAGGTCACGTGAGACACAAAGTCATCAAAAGCTCATAATACCTTTAACTATGAGAAAACTGGTTGATTGTTACTAATGCCCTTGACAGTATTCTCTTTTATGGCAGTCTTCAAGGGAACTAAAATGTATTTGTCGCATATCTCCCTCTTTTTCGGGTGAGTGAATGAAAATTAACGTCGCACTGTCTTAGCAACACGAGGGCTTTTGGCGACGGTCCGCGTAATTTTGAACCATGGTCAAGTGACGCGGACGACACCTGAGCTGGCACCCCCTCACCTAACTACCACACCACACCAACGGGAGGACGTTTGAGCTCTCGACAGATTTAACGTGCATCGCTCCCCTACACGGCGGGTCTTTAGTGGTACTGGGATCGAACTCATGACACGCTAGCCATGATTCGATGCCTAGACCACTTGGCTGCCGCGGCCACCTTCTTTTTCGGGAGTGGCAAACGTTTTTTATTGCCTTTAAGGTACTTCATCTGACTGGGTTGACCGTGCAACCAGTTTTGTTCCAAAGTATTTTTTAAGAGCAGGCTGCATTTTTCAACTGTGAACGACTTAATGGTTTGATTGTTGTGTTGTACGACTCATTACGGCTTAAAAATATAAATGAACTGAATATCAAGAAAATGGGCTTCTGCGAATTCTGACGGATGAAGCTGAAACTTCGGGAAAAAATTGATCAAGTAAGGGCAGAACATGATGAAATAATGGATAGAAATCATGATAGTGAAAGTAAATTTGAGAGAAGCGATGAACGTGAAACGTTTGGATCAAAATGAAGATTTTCAAAAAGTACCCAAAGTACACCACCAAAAAAGATATGAAACTGCAAGTGTACCACAAAACACTTTGCACCTTGTCAAAAAGACATAAGCAAGAAAAAGTTCAACATGTTATTTCTAGATATCTAAGGTCAATAAAACTGCAATAACGTGAACAAAATATTATTTTGCCTGCAAATATTATTCCTGTAATGTTAGCGAAAAATGTGAGATTTGTCCACTTTTTTAAAGTCACGCACATTTGAAACATTTTAGTTCAATTCGATTAAATTTTTTCTCATATTAAGAAAGAAACAATGAAAAGTCCTAAATAGTATGTGAGTATACTTTCTCTGAATTAAATTATTCCCTGGAATTAGGAATTTATCGCGTACAAAAAATAATTATAAAAAAGGATTGGGGTGATTCTGTCACCCCAAGCGACCATTAATGTAAGTATCGAGTGCACGACTGCTCCCGGGTTAATCTATTTTACTATAAAACAGAGTTTCTTAAATTGTGATCCATGGACCCCCAATGGTCCCCAGCACCTTCCTAGGAGTCCACGAATGTCTCTCATTTAATGTTAAGATTTTTCTCTTTAACAGACTGTGAAAGGCCATGTAAAAAATTGAAAGATGTACCATCCTAGATTAGATCACTAAATTGCTCCAATAAAAAATCTGCTAGAACATGTATTTCGATCAAAAAATTTAGTTTTTTTATTGCTTACAATACATAGCTATTATTACAACGAAATATTTTCAACAAAAAAAAATAGAAGAAACTCAAGTGAGAAAATCAAGAACTGTATTCATTGCGAGCCAATACCATAACGGTTACATTTAAATCCATCAACCAGGTGTTGAGAGTTAGGTAGAGAGGTGTTCAAAATCTCTCGCGGCGCTCGCTCTTGGGGGTCAACAATGTCAGGCTGATACATAAAGGTAGGGGGGGGGGGAGCGATCGAAAGTTTAAGAATCTCTGCTATAAAAGTTTTCATGCTTCGTGTTATAGACAAAAAATATGCGGACATGCAAAAGCAATTTATATGGTATTAGATATGTTTACTGTTAATTAATAATTTTCTATTCAACAACTTAACTTATGCAATCCAGCATTTTTAAAACTTCGGAGTGCGCCTCCCTAAGGGAGCATGATAAATCTAGGAGGAAGGCGTGAGCCTATTGAAAAGTCGAAAAAAAATTATTTAAACACAAATATTATTCATTTACTGAAAGTAAACAAACAATACACATTATAACATAATAAAATATAAAACACACATTTGCACTCATATAATACACTTATAAATGTATAAGTATTGTACTATGTATTTTATAATTAATTTAACAATACTAAGTTAAGAACAAATTTAATAATTAACAGTAACCCCATGGGCTTGTCACGAACAAAATTTTTACAAAAGTCAACACTCATCTTGATAATTTGTATGGTTTATAATTAATCCCGAAATTGCCGATTAAAAGTTACGGGATTCTCTCCCCAAGGCCACCGTTTTCCACGTAGGTAAGCGTATGTGATGTATTGGGGGGGGGGGATGAAAAGGAATAAATAAATAAAATTTTCTCTGAAATAAGTAAATCCTTCGTAAACACTGTGCAGGTCCGTTTATTACATTCCAAGCCCTACGGAATAATTTTATGGATAGCAGTGCACAGAGAATATCGAAGTTCGGAAAGACGTATATATATGTCCAGGGCATTTAACGCTTTAGCTGAGTGAGACATTTATGTACGCCGGTGGTACTTAAGAGGTTAAAGTCGTATTGTAGCTTCAACGTTAAGGTATAGTATTATTGTATTCAATACATTGTTATTGTTGATGAAAATTATGATTGAATAGTGGGTCGCAAATATTGAAATTTTGAGAAGCACTGGGGCGATTGTGTTAATCCGAGCGCTTTAAGCAAACCAAACTGTGCACAATCGAGATAATTCGAGAGGTGTCGTATTTTATGTGGCTTTAATTTTTACACTCGATTATAAACGAGCGCCATTTGCACTCGTGTGACTAAATGTGATTCATCGTCGTAATTTCGTAAATTTAGATAAAGGCCATTGTTTCTTAAATTTTATGATTTAGTCGTAAGATATCAAATACTTGTATCAAGTATTTGTAATTAAAAATGAAGGTGAAAAAGAATTGAGATTTCAGAAGCAAATTACTAGAAAGATTTATACACACAAATAGTTATAGTATAAAAAAATCGAATAAACCAAATTCTTCTGGAATTCTACCACTAACGGAACCTCATTTCCTTAGTTTTGTTCCACCAACACCAAAAAAAAGCAGTTAACATTAAATACTGCACTAGGTTTTGAGCAAAATGAGATAGCAAATGTAGGGCTATGTGCTCTGCATTTTGCTTCCAAATGTATCACATGTAAGAAAAGTTGGAATAATTTTTTAAAATAGATACTACTATTATTAATTTGTTAAAAAAGTATAAATAAATATTTTTCCCGATAAAAATGTTTCCTTTGAAACAGCAATTCGAAAAGAAAGATAATAAAAATCGATGAAAGTATAAAATTGCAATATTCGGCTCTTATTTGCAGTGTGTAAATCAAAATCCCAAATTAAATTGATTGATTTTGTATTTTTATTTATTTTTTGCCAAAAAACCTAGTTCTAAATTGTGTTTTCTTACAAAAAAATTATTTGTGTTTGCCGATTTTTTAAAAAAAATGTGTGCGTTAAGGGGTGAATCGCATACACGTTACTTAAAAGCGTTAAAGTAAAGAAGTGTTTTTTACCACATTTATAATCAGTTAAATATTTTCAAAAACAAATTATAATAGTTTTCTGTAAAATATTTAAATTACTTCAAAAGATAAATTAATAAATTAAAGCCTAGATATCGACTCGGTAACAAACAATTTATTCCGGAATCATATTCATTCCTGAAATCTGGATTGAAACTATCTCCCTTGAGAATTAAATTTCTTCAATGGAAAGCCATTTATAATTTGCTTTGAGTTTTGGCAAGTTTTTTAAATATAAGTTCTTTACGTATGTAAATTTATAAAAATTAATTATTCCAAGAATATTAAAAATAAATAAAAAATAGTATAAATATTTATTAGCCATAATTAGTTATTAATTTTAATTGTTGTTGTTGTCAATTTGAAGATGTCATTATATCATCATTGGCCAATTTTAATTGTAAATCAGATATAAATAATTAAAAGTTTAAGAAAATAGGCATAAATAATAATGAATTGGGACTAATTTAGAGACATTTCTCATTTTTAACATATATAAGTAAACTAAAATGTTAAAAACTCCTATCTATTAGCCATTTTTTAAAAATAGCTATTAGTTAGAAAGAACAGCGAAGAAAGTTATTATTATCATTTGGAATATTTTTATTTCCTTCAAAAATATAAACCAGTGTTCCGCTTGTTTGAATGTAAAATTCAACTAAGAAGAGTAAAAAATAAAATTCAATTTTCTTTAAAATTATACTTTATGTAAGAAAACTGTAATTTTTTAAAAATAGCAATCGTATTTTTCTTTGTCTCAACTTTAACTATTCCTTTGTACAGTTCAAGAATTTTTTCTTAAATGTTTTTAAAAATTGGAAGTTAAATGTTATTTCCTTTGAACATTAATTATTTTTTACATTTTTGGATGCCCTTTATTGGATTCAAAAGAATACAAAAGTTGAGAATAGAGAATCAAAGTATAAATTCTATAGAATGAAAAATGCTTTCACGAATTTAAAATGGCTAAATGGAAGTAACCCTTAAATTAATATCAATAAATCAAATGATAAAAAAAAATCCGAACTTAAAGGGAAAATTCCAAACTTAAGACATATATCAGCAGTTCTTTGGTTTGATGATTCTAAAGATTTTATAAAAAAAATTAAGAGAATGACTAAAGAAAAACAAATGAAATACAAAATAATGGAAATTTACAGTAAAAACATAATCGTTTGGCGCTAGGACATGTCATGAAGAAGAAACCTAACATCTCCAATCATGATAAAGAGAATAATTGTTATATTGTTATATTCTCTTTAAAAATATCTTGGAACCAAATGTGCATGAAATAATAAAAGTTAAAAAAATGAAACATGCGAGCCAATCGTCAACAACTTTTTATCTAATTATAGGCTGTCTGGAGCACAAATTGTGATGCGAAAGAAAATGTTTACGTGCAGAATTGAAAGACAGCATTTCTAAAAGAGCGAATGGAGCACATTGAAAATAAGTTTTCTGAAGTTTTACAATTTAAGATAAGCTGTCAGAAGCAGTTGAATATTCAATGAAAGCAAAAAGTGTTCAACGTCGTATGAAGAAGACTACAAAATACATTGAAGAAGGAGATAAACAGCTTGTCACTGTATTGAAGAAATAAACATAAAAAAAAACTTTTTTATAAAAATGAAAAATGAATTATTTAACGCGTGTAAAGATTTTTCTCAGATTATTCGAATTATTTATTTAAAATGGATTAAAATTATTTCACATAATATTTTAATGTTAAATGCTCGGAACATAAAATTTCCTTATTTTTGCAGCTGAATATGATTTAATTATGAAATGAGGTGTGCGTAACTTTTAATGTAACTCAATGATATAAGGAGAAAAGCAAATGCCAATTAAAATATTAATGATATTAAATTTAACCTTATTTTCCATATAATTCGTTGGTATGTCTTATATTAAATTACCTTATCAACTGCTATATTTTTTTATTGTATGAATAATTACCCTATTTATATTCGAATCTAAGCCGCACCCCAAATTCCAAACACGTTTTTGTGAAAAAATAAGTAGTGTTAAAAAATTATCGATATTGTCTTACGAAATTTTAAAAAAATATTTAAATGAGAACCAATTAGAAGTAAATAATTAATTTATTTTACCAGTATTAAAAACTTAATTACATACATGGACTTGTAATTGCTCTAACCGTTGGTATCATGTTCAATTTTCTTCATGAAAAGAATTTTTTACCTTCAATTCCAAATCGCACCTGATTTTCTCAATAGCATTAAAACTGGAAAAGAAAAGAGCGTGGCTTATAGTCGAATATATATAAGTACGGTATCAAAGAAGTGAACAAAATTCCGAGAACTAATTTTCTATGATTATCAACCTTATCCAAAACAAATTAAATTTACAATTGTTCGATTGATTGAATTATGGACGTCTAGTTCAAAAGATACCAGGTATTCGTTGCGCAAAATATTTCAAGTATTATGAGCCAGATGACAGACTTCAAAACCACATGACTCGTCAGAAATTATTTTAATCAGATTAGACTAGAGTTCGGATGTATTGATCGTTGAGATTAAATTTACAGAAGAATGATTCGATCATTTGAAATGATACACGTCCTTCATTGAAATAAATTATTTAAAACGTATTTTAATATTTAGAAAAGGTTAATCTATTTGAGTTCTTTTCACTAAGAGAATATTCATAATGATTTAAGAGATAAATTTGGAATAAGATGAATGAATAAAGTCTAATGGATAGGGGCAAAATTTAGTAGACTGTCTTTTAAAAATGCATTTTCATCATACACGTGAAGCCCAAACGAAAACCGGGGCAATGGAAATTCTATTATAATTCTGTGGGTGCTGAAAATAAATTTTTATTATAATTTCGGCTGCGAGTTGACTTGTCAACAATGCTGAAAATCAGCAATTTAGGTCTTACAGCGATTTCTTCTGCAAAATAAAACAGCAATGACAGAAGTAAAAGTGTAGGTACTTGCGTAATACCGTCGATCAATTTCTTCAAATCAAAAGATATCGACAAATGCCAATAGCGGAAACTGTTTCCGCACACACATTCGAACACAGTAATAATGATGATGACAGCATTTGGCGATATATTTTGAATTGGCGAAATTTGTTGACGATACAATACGCTAGTACCAAAGCGTTTAATAACTGGACCAAAGGGGAATTTCCTTTTAGATCAGTTGTGTAAGGCGCAGCAAAGCGCATACCTGTGGACTGTCAGAGAGGTTATTTAAATCGTGTGGTCAAGCCAACCGCTTACTTTTACAGCTACAAGCCATTTTATTAATGTTGACGAGCATTGACGAAATTTTGAACAAAGTTTTGTGCAACTATTATCAACTTCATACATACTGACTCGTACATAATGCTAAAGGCAGCATTTTATATCTATTTCTTGTGTTTGTATTTTAATTCGCATGCACTATTACATTAAAGTACCCAAAAAATTGTTAGTTATTTATACAGCTGACCAATTGTTTTTAATCAAAAAACGATGCTAAATCTCGTGATTAGAAGCCAAATATGGAAATCCATTTTCGCAGAGGTAAGAAAATAATAACAACGATAACAGCATTTAGCAAAGTCTTTTGAATTTGGGATGTCATTTTATTTGAAGAAGTTGGGGGTCAACGGTAGAGTACGTAAGTACCAAATATTGCTGTGGACTCTACGAAATATTAAATTGTATTATTTTAGTTATAAGATATCCTATACTCTCTCTCTCTCTCTCTCTCTCTAGTTCAAAATCAAATAGAATAATTCACAATATGTCTGAATAGAAAGGATCCAATGCAGAAGGTTAATCTGGGCACCATTCCCGATAATTAAAGAAATGACATCTCACCCAGTAATTTATTTTAAATACTGTTTACAACGCCGGGCTAAGCGCAGGAGAAAAAACCTGTCTGACAAGGAAAAGAAACTTCAAAAAGAGAATTTATGCAGCATAAATATAGAAAACACTTGCATCGCGCGCACACACAGTTGGCGTTGAGGCGGAAAGGAGAAATTTCAATGCGGATAAATCTATACACTCGAAAAAGGCCCGTGTAACGCAAGACGTGTAACGTAGAGGAAACAAACCCGTCCGGCTGAGCAAAAGGAGTGGAAAAAATTTTGAATTAGGTAATTTTAATGACACAGTATGAAATTATACACACACTAGAAAGTAATGATACCAAGAGAGGGGAAATTTCCATGGACAAAATTATTCACTCAAAAAAGTTCTGTTTCAGCAAGACAACGCACTAGTTCACGCGTCTATTATAGCGATGACCAAAATAGTAATTCAAGTTCGAATTGCTTCCTCACGCATCCTATTCATCAGGTTTACTCCCCCCTCTCCCGATTATATTGTTTCCAAACTAAAAAAAAAACGTTTTGGGGGTAAAATATTTGCTAAAAATAAAGAGATGTCTTCAAATGTTGGTTATTTTAAGGGGATCGAATAGTTTTTTTTTTATATTTGTAATGGGGCTACGGATTGGTGTTTTCTCACTGTAGACTTAGTACAATTCCCGGGAGCTGATATATTTTTTTTAGTGTGGCAGCATACAGACGGATATCAATCATCGCATGTAATTTTGACTCCCAGGAGATCGAATGTACAGAAATTAGTTTTCAAATTTTTGTAATTCAGAAAAGTATGAACTCATAATTTTAAAATAACATTCCTTTTAAATTTGTGAAAAAACCAAAGAAAAAAATAAACAATATGTATGTTTAATAAACATATATGTATTAGTTCATTAAATTTTACAATAAATAAACAAATGAGCTGAAATAAGAGGAAATTATATCTAGTTTAAGAAGCTTTGAAGTGCTTTTTTCATTCTTTTCTTTGGTTCAAAAACATTTATTTCTTATTTTTAAATGAAAATTATCGTAGTTACTTCAATTATTGCGAATGGACGCTCCTTAATTTTACTTTCATTTTTCTAAAAATCATTTTGTCACATTTCATTGTAAAACAATTTCTTCGGAAAACCCAGATATTTTCCATAGTGTAGTTTTAAGCTTTTTCTTTTTATTTAAAACAGCGTTTTTGGAAGAAATGTAGTCTTATTTTGTTAACAGTATTTAACTTTTTGACAACATTTAACTCTGGAGGGGGTCTTATTTAATGTTTAACTGTTAATATTAAAGTATAGAAAGCAGCACATTTTAATGTACAACTCCAGTTTACCCATATACACATAATTTAATATTTATACCTCGTTAAGTTTAATATTTATAATATTTTTTTTATAAAATTCGCCTTTTTTATTTAATGTACTTATTAAATCTTTATTTAATTATTGTAAATAAATAGTTACTTTGCTTAGAACCATTCTTATTTATATTATTACTTCAGCACGTAGTACCTTAAGAATTCTTTCTTCTTAGGCTTAAAAGTTATTCTGGATTTTAAGTATATCACTACATTTATCAGCACATTAAGGTTATTTGAATGATTTCCATCTCAAGTATTTTCCTTTCCCGTACTTATTTTTAAGAAAAAATATTAAACAGAACAATTTTCTGTTTGTCTTTAATAAAAGAAAATTATTCTTTAATAAAGACATTAGCTTATTAAAAAAAAACGAAACTAAATAATTATTTTCTTATTTTTGAATTTATTTAGAATTTTTTTGTATATTTTACAAAAACCGATGCATTCATTACGACCTTAATTTCAAAGAACTGGTAAAAAATTCTACTTAATTTTCTTAGCAAGAATACAACAATATGAATTAAGGGAATAGATACTACATCCCTACGGGAAAATTTGCTTCAAACACTACACTTTCCTTACAATTAACCTTAAAATTACAATTTCCTTTAAAAAACTTAAATTTTATGAAGATTAAATTATATATTTTATATAGGTTTTCTGTAATATATTTATTCAATTAAAAAATTGTGTATATATTTTTTTAATTTCAACATATTTATTTTCCTTTAATCTTAAACATCCGAACATATTTTCTTCTAACTATGCTAGATAATATTTAACTTTCATTTTCGCGTTTAAAAATACCTTTTTACAGAACATCAATTATCTTATTAATGTCTTTTACTTTGTAAAATTGTGCATAATTTTTAAAAAAAATTTTTTCAGTTCTTCATAAAATTGATTCATTTTTTTTAATTTCACCCGTTTACGAATCAAAAGCCTGAACTTTGATCTTATATATATATATATATATATTTGCAAATCTACTTAAAATTATTGTACTAAAAATAAAGTTATTCCTTTGCTTAAATGATATAAAAGAAATACTGACAAATGGAGTAAGCTATTTTATTGAAAGCCAAAATGTTTCACAATAATTTTTAAATCCATTGAGGTGAAACTATTGGCAAAAAAAATCACATAAAGAGTGACTGTCTCTTTGATAAAAAGTCACTATCTCTGCATCGAAGAGTCACTACCTCTATAGTAAAATCACTATTCTGTAATAAAGAGTCACTATCTCTATAATGAAGAGTCACTATCTCTGTAATGAAGAGTCACTATCTCCATAATGAAGAGTCACTTCACAATTTCACTGAAATTCCTAAATTCCCATTTTTGAAACCTTCGCTGTTTTGAGCAATCTGAATTATTCTCTGTCATTGTTGATGCAATCTGTAGCCATTTTGATGAATTACTGGAAAATCTTGCATTTCTAAGATGCTCCAAAGTTATTTGCGGTGCCATTAAGAGGATTGTGGAGTTCCTTTGAGTTTTTGTAATTTTTAAAAGAAAAACTATTTACTATGAAAGGCATCATCACAGTACTTGATGGAGGATTTGAAAGTTGTTGATCAGAATTATGGTCAATTATTTTCATAGGCATAGTTGAAGTCTTCAATGTCATGGTTGGCAACACAGGCTTCAGCTTTAGAAGACTGAACAATGCAATCAAGTGTTATTTCTGTGCTAGAATTGTTTTTCTAAGAGTTCACTTCTTGCAGTGTTCCAGAAAAAGAATACATCCAACGGAATAAAACATGTAGGAAATATCGCAGTAACATATCACTTGTAGCATATTGATAATCTAAAGAATCATGATAGAAAATGCATCAAACAGCGATTCTGCCATTGCCAATGACTTATACATCAAAAGCTCATACTTTGAAGTAGCTTTTTTGCAGTGTTCCAGAAAAAGAATGTATCCAATGGAATAAAACATGAAAGATATGTCGCAATAATATATCACATGCAACACATTGATTATCCAAAGAGTCATGACAGAAAACGCACCGAACAACGATTCTGTCATTGTCAAGAACTTATTTATATCAAAAACGAATGTTTTCAAAAGAGATAACGCAGTATTTAAATAACAACTTCACTTTATTTTCTCAGACACTAAACTAAAAGATTTTCAAGATAACAATATAATTAAAATAACTGTGGCATTTGTTATGATTTCATGATGATTACAAAAGAGTAAATCCATTGTTGCTTGATTTGTTAAGATATTTAAATAATCCGAAGGGTTACTACGACGTTATAACAATAAAAATCGCAAATAAATAAATATAATAAAAAATGTGCATTTTTATTAACTTCCACTTTTTTAATGTTAATTATTAATGTCATTATTATATTTCCCTATAATTAATATTTTAAATTTTAAAAGATTTATAAAATTAACTTTTTGATGAAACTTTATTTATGTATCAGTGTTTTGCTAAAAACCATAACTTTGTATTACATCATATACAAGATATTTCAAGGCCCTTATTTCATACTTAACATTTTTTTTTTTTTTTTGAAGAAGTAACTAAAAATGTGTTAAGGGGAATTTACCTTTTTGTAGTCTTCAAAGAAAAATGCATCATTGAATTAAATTACATTAAAATTTAAAATAAAAATCGTTGAGTTACTATTTTAGAACAGATCTTCGAAAGAAAAAAATGTTTTTACTAGGGCTGAGGAACGATATTTTTACTTTTACAGACCTAGTACATACCCCGGGAGCTAGTATCACTTTTTTAAAGTGACACCGCATAGGAGGATACCAATTGCCACAATGTAATTTTGTCGCACAGTTTCCTCCCCAGAGGGAGGCACCTGAGACCTGGTGATGCGAAAAGTGGAAAGCTGAAATTTGAAAATTTATTATTTCTTAACTAGTTTCAGTTTAAGTAGAGCCATTTGATTAGCACGTGTAATTGAATTGATTGCTTCATTTGTGTGTGTTCTGTTTCCACTTATTTAATTAACGCAAATTGTATCTATTTTTATGACTGTTCTTTCAAGAACAGAGAGAGAGAGAGATTTTTTATATTATATATATTTAATCAAGTTATGGATATATCCGTTTCCATAACTCAAATGTTCCTTCAAACTGAAAGCAATCTGATTTCGCGTGTCTTAATATAAATGTCATGTGTTGATCCTCTACCTGATTATTATCTTTGCTTTTGAGTATTTTAGAAACTTAAAATTGCTAATGGCAACCATGGAGTTTTTATGTTGTTCTAATTAGTGTGAGAATAAAAAGGGTTTTTAGTTACTATTCTTGAGTTATAGAGAACTAATTACTACTAATTAACTAGAGAATTTATATTTATTAAAGTTTTTACGCCATTAATGCTTTTTGAGATGTGAAAATAATAGATTAATCTGACTAATCACAATTCTCGGATTTCGAATTCCATAATGGAAGAGTAAGATAATTCAACATTTATTTGAAAATTTGATGCAATTAACATGCTACCTAAATGTTATTAAAAAGGTAGATGTAATTTTTGAACATTTGTACAATGGGACACACCAATGAAAATAATACAATTTAGCAATTTTTATATAGTCAATGATTTCCTAAATTTTGCCATAAAAATGATTAACTGTTGCATTGTTTACAATTAAAAATCATTTCGATACTTTTAATCCATTTTATATGACATTAAAATTACATTCTTTACATTAAACATTCAATATAGTTTTCATTACGAACACACAAGGCATGAAAAGGAAAAAAGAAATGAGAAATTATATATTGGAAACGCAGTATGAGCCACGTTGAGTGCGGTAATTTTTAATACACTCTAACATGCATATTTTCTTAAAATAAACGCATAATATATTATTTATTGAATTTTATTATAAACTACATAATTTAAATATAGTAATATTTATTTATTTAAAATTGTAATTTAAGTTAAGAAATAATTCATTTCAATCAAATGTTATCAATATGATTTAGTAAAACCTTAATGTAGTGTTAAATAAATATTTTCAAAATACAAGTAATTTATAATACTAAAAACCCAAAAGCCTTCAATTTCAATGCATTTTTTTTTAAAATTTGCATTTTATAACTTCAAAATCGTTGAAATATGTATAAGGCACAAATAATTACATTTTTACATTTGTTGTTATACAATAATGTGGACTCAATCTAATTTCAAAAAGATTTTAAATAGCTGCGTGTTAAGCCAAAGTATGACAATGTGGCAGAGAGCAACGTATGAACAGAAAATTATTAATCTAGACATACCGTTGTTTGGGGACCTTGATAAAAAAAAATATGAGGTTTGTTGCTTAGATTCCATTGTAAGGTTGTAGAGGAGTATAGAAAAAATTAAACAAAGAAATAAAGAGAAAGGCATTTGGGGTATACATATTTTCAACACACACAAAATGATACAAATCTATTCAAATAATCGAATCTGAAAAGCAGTTCTGGTTGATTGCTTTATAGTACGTTTTTAAACTTTGACAATTAAATAAACCAGGTCTTTGAAGCACTCCCTGCACACAATTTTTTCCTGTTATTCCCTGGTGCCATTATTAAAAGTTCAAATGAGCTTCCCAAAACAGGTGCACAAAGTAATGGTTTTCAGATTTTTTCCACTCATTTTTCTTTCTTTTTTCTGCCTAAAAAGCTTAATTATGTGATTAGAACATTTAAGATATGTTAAGACTGCTAATTGACATGCTGTCGTTAGTTGACTTATCTCTAATAAATGGGAGGTTCTTAAATTGAATCTCAAAAGCTCTCTCTATGGATTAAGTTTCATTATCTTTTAACTGAGACTTTTCCATTTTTTGCTGCATACTCAACAAGTGACATGTCAATTATTTATTTTCTGTTTCATTATTTCTAGAGAAAGCTAAATTTATTATACCGCATTTATAGTAATTATCAAATTAATGTTGTTTCGCTCTCTCTCTCTATAAAAAATGTGCTCGTGATGTTGTAATAAATTTATTGCGTACTATAGCACCAATGAAACGTCCAAAATAACTCGCCAAGTTGCAGCCTCAATATCGCATGCGTCATATGTGCTGAATTGGCAACCACGTGATTCGTTTCAGAAAATATCTCCAATACGGTTACGATTGTACATTATTGAAAGCACTTGCAGAAAAATATCGCAACGATTGCCTGCACTGAAATCGATGTGTGAGAAGAAAGGCGTTGTCTCATCCGAAAACATATTAACCATCAACGCTAAATACTCAACTTTCCAAGAAGATGCAAGAGCTGTGCAGGTTGATCAAAATCTGAGGATTTAAGCAAAGAAGTGTTGGATGATGCATCTTCAGTGATGAATTTAACTGAGGAGGAGCGCCAAGAACGAGATTTGCGGAGAAAAAGGGACAAATATACATAATACATTAAAATTATAGTTTTACAGTTTGAGCAAAATGATTGTGAATAGCTGTATGGTTTATACAATGGGGTTTGGCCCACCGTTAGGTGAACAAAGAGCACCTCCCTATAGTATTATGATAAAAATAATTTATTTAGAAAAACATAAATAGAAACGCAGTGTTTTAATTACAAGTTCAAAGAATTAAATTCAGGACGGTGACATCACATAAAGACAACCACGTATTTTCCATTGAACTCAAAATTGTGCTTGTTGGAAAATTTAGATAAAATTTTAAAATCAATAAGTGTGTTCAGGATGTTCAAACATTAAGAATCTCAAAAAGTTTTAAAAAAAATTTTTTTAAAAAAACCTTTAATTACGCGTGTATTTTTAAACAACTACATTTTATTTCCCTGAGTATCTTATAGTCGGTGATAAATATTTTTTTACAAAGAAAGTTTCTGCAAAAAGCAAGAGTTGGCAAAGGCGCATGAACTGATTGGCTGGAAACAAGTGATTGAATTTATCATGTGACTATGACGTCACATGAATTTAGCTCATTGTTCTAATGAGAATTATTTTGCAGTATTACTTGCCACGAGATTTATGGAATGAGGACACCTATCTATAATATTGTCATTAGAAAACTGAATATAATTACACCATTAAACTTTATCCCGGCCCGAAGGTCGCGGTTGTAAGAGGGTTCGGGGAAGGCATGATCTCTTAAAAATAGCTAATTTTTTCTATCTTTAACACTTTATGAAATAATACAATTTAATAGTTCTAGAAGCACTCAGATATATAAAATTGATGAAAATGAATTAACTTCAATCGTGATCCTTCCCGAATCACGATAACTCGGTGAGCTCTCCAATCATATTTACTTCCACACTCCTGGTGGACTCTACAACGAATATTAACTTCCGGACGCGTGACCTCTTAGTCGCAATTCATCTTTTCTTATTCTTAGATTCACTGTTAGCAATCTCAATGTTTAACCACTAAATTCACATACCAACGTCAGAGTTTAAATAGTTAAATTTGTATGAAATCTAGTCATCTCTACGGAAAGCGGTCTTTAACCTAAAATCTCAATTAAGGAATAGTTTCCCCAAGAAGATTAGAAGAAAAACGTGAATAGTACCTGTTACCAGGCCCGCTTTTCCGCTTAGACACTCTAGCACATACATGCCTAGGGCACAAAAGATTTGGAAGCACAAAAAAATTGGAGGGTGAAAAAAGAGAAAAAAATTGAAATTGCAGTGAACGTACCATCGTTTAACGAAGCATTTATGCCCTTAAGCGAGTAAGATCTACTATGAAAAAAGGAATGCTGAATATTTTGATGTTGCTATGTACTCAAAATGATATGACAATGGTTATTAATTACAATGATGTCACTAACGATTTTGTAATGATTAAAACTCGAAGAAAACTTTTGTTATACAAGTACAATGACAGTGACTCAACAAAGAATAAGAATGTCTAAAAGAAAAATATAGTAAAACAAGCGAAGAAATAGATGAGAATAATGTTGAAAACATTTCATATAATAACGTGTACTCTATACTGTAATTGTCAACGATTCATTAATATACTGTACTAATTTACATAAGGAGAGTCCGTGATGCCGTAAGGTAAGAAAGAAATGAACAAG
Organism: Trichonephila clavata; assembly: GCA_019973975.1. Classification (NCBI taxonomy): domain Eukaryota; kingdom Metazoa; phylum Arthropoda; class Arachnida; order Araneae; family Nephilidae; genus Trichonephila; species Trichonephila clavata. The sequence goes on from BMAO01010298.1 coordinate 18,375, forward strand.
AGTGACAAAAACATGCCCCTACCTTTTCCTTACGACTGCCGGTTGCCAGTGCAGGACACGGCGGGTCCATAGGTGGTGGGTAATGAAAAGACTCTCCAAAGAGCAAAAACAGATAAATAAAAGAGTTTGAGCAAAGGGAAAATCCCGAACCAAAACTCTGGGAAGGTAAAAATTGAAAAGGAGGAATTGTGCTCTGGAAATTAGGGGAGGGGCCATGTAAAAATTTAAAGTGCCTAGGGCACCGGTGAGGTTAAAACGGCCCTGTCCGTTACAAATTAAACACATATCTGAATTCGGTTTCAGTGTTTGTACAGTTCTCAATTAAGTATTGTGGATAGTGTTTTCTTAGGTTTTGTGAGTGCAATGAAGATACTATTTTAGGGAATTCTTTAAAAATCCTTTTTGATAAGCCTACTAATATCTCTCTCTTGAAGAAATGTATACCATAGTTTAAGAGAATGAAATAAGTGATATCAGCTATGTAAATTAAGCATCACAAGTAATATTTTTTAAAAAAAGAACCCTTGAATGTATTTTAAAACCACTTACAGCCCTCCAGGTGCATTCGATAAGAGGTTTCGTCAACTCAAAGACCATAGTCAACTTCTTGCCAACGATATTTGGCATGACGGCCAGTAGACTGTTACCAATCGTACGAATGACCAAGTACTCGTCGAACACGATGCAGAAGGGGAAGATCTCCAGAAACAAGAATGCTTTCACGGGCATCATGTTCTTGTCAATCCTCTGAACGTTCTGCCTTCGGTCCAGCTGGAAAGCTCGGTTGTCAAAAGTGAGTTGCATCATGACGTGCAGAGTGTCGAATATTGTCTCTTCTTTGAGCACTTCTATTTCGACATCAGTCTGGTAAAAGTGGCGGCCAACCTCCTGTAAAGGATGTAAGTATTTTAGCAAATTATGGTAAGTCGAATAGCTAATTTTAATATATTTATCGTCATTACACATCATAAGCTCTTTCCGGCCACTAAGGATATGGATTTTAACCTTAAAAGTGGAAAATGCCTGGTTAAAAAGAATTTCAAGGAATAAATATTAATTCAGCATCAGTTTCTTGAGCAATTTGTTTTCTCCTGTCATCTTAATGATGTCTTCATAAAATGCAAAAGTGCCTAAATTAAACTTAAAGCACGTTTTCGGACAAAATTGTCTTGATGTTCATGAAAATTGCAACGTTTTAACCAATACAGTTTATAATAATGCATTTTAAAATTTGAAAACGTACCATAAATAAACATATTTTCCCTTATTTAACGTATAAAGGGAAAACTCAGCATTATGAACTAGTAAGAGAATGTGGAACGCATTTTATGCAAGAAAAAAATGATTAATTTAAAATAGAAAAGTAATACAGTAGTGGGATGTTGTCTTTTTTAGTATTGTGAAGTCTGAAAATTATATTGGTGTTGAAGTACTTTTCTATTGTAAAAAAGTTTTCCCCAATTATGTCTTATTCTTACGTCATCCTAAGACTGCATTAAAATATATATTTGACTGATTCTATATTGTCTAAGCCAGAAAAAATAACTTCGAATGTATTTATTGCCATAAATATATAATTATGTTACATTCTCCTTCCACAAATTTATGAAATAAATCACAAAATTAATTTTGCATTTGTTATCAAAAATACCACAATGTAAGTAAATGTTCCTCTATTCACAGTAAATACCACTAATTTCACAAGGTGGAATATTTTTATTGAGTAAAAGTTAATATTAAATTTTTTATATTAAACTATTATCATTCAACATATTGAAAGAAATACATAAATTAAGCACCATATTTTATACGTCTATTGATTTTCAATGAATTTACAGATCTTCAAAAGATTTCATTCTAAGTATTTATTTAAATTAAATGTGTTAAAATGGAGAAGCCAGGCCTAATTTAATATAAAGTTAAACTTAAAACGTTTTCTTGGCTTTCCTTTTACTGTCAAGGTGTAACTCAAGCTATAAATGTTTCTCGAATTTATAATTTTTGTTCCACAGATAAATCATGGTGTTTTCAATTTTACATATTTTAACGATTACACTTTTTCATTGTGATAGTCAAAAGAAATAGTCAAATACACTGTAAGAGAAAAAAATATAACATAGTTTACCTAACATCAGGCCCCTAGTAAAATTAGAGAAAGTCAAAAAGTAAAGGGGCTTTTATAATTCCTCTTTCCGGTGTTTGGCAACAGTCCAGCTTTGAATGAGGGGTAGTCGGCAGTAACTACGTGTCATTCGTCTTCCCCCGTAGTCGTTGGAGTGGAGCAGACCGTTCAACACGGCAGCTCTGTTGTCGGTCTGCATCAAGGAGGAAAGCAAAGCAGTGATTTGATTTTTGTTTGCAGAAGGTAAGGTACCTGCGATGGATACTAGTCCTTCCTTCCATCATTACATCGTTCCCCAATTGTATCCTTAACAACTTGCAAATTATCTTCATGGGTTGACATTGTGATGTGCCCGCTTTCCTTTCCCTAATTGCTGGGAAAAAGTGGCCTAAATGGGTGGTCAAGAATTCTGACCTCTATTCCCACGACCATTCCTTAGAATCCGAGAAGGGACATATTCCCCGGCCTTTGTGGAATTTCCGTTTCTCACGCATCCCGGTCGACAGCGTGTCTGGAGGATGACAGTCCACATTATGCGTCAGAAATTTCCCAAGCTTTGAGGAGCCGACGGACAAGGGATAAAGGAGAGCCGAAAAGAAGAACCAGGAGCAATCTAGACTTTAAATGGCACGACGTGAGAATTTGTGGGAGAGAACCTTTCAGAGGCCTCTCTAGCGATATACTGCGAGAAACGCACTGCATTTGCACCCACGATTAGAATCGACCAGCGAAGACGAAGGACTTTGGCCCCTTTTACAGATAAAAAGGTGTCGACTTCACGTGATTCTCAAGATAAGGTGGATGTTTGAGATGAGTTGAACTTTACTGTAAAATAGACTAACTGTGATCCCAATCTCGGAACAATTGTAAAAATATTTAAGTTAGATTTCCCTGTAATAAATTGTTTTGATAAGCTGATTCAAGTCATTACAACATGGATGGACTATCTTCCCGATATTTTGTCGTCGCATAAAGCTCTTCCCTATTTGAAGCACCCTATCTCTTCATAGATATAGCTTCGCGATAAATAGCTGTCGCCATACAGAGTTTGCATGCGATGAATATTTTCCTCAGGTTTCACACCTTTCACAAACAAAAAGCAAATCACTGTCCTCATTTCCTCTTTGGTGCAGATCGTCATTGGAGCTGCCATGTTGAACGGTCTTTTGCACCCCAACGACTACGATAAATAAATTCAAGTAATATTAAAACACAAGAAGCACACTCCAAACCAATTTTGATCCAACAGGCCGAGGTGTAATCACCTGATCAACTGAATAAGATATACAGTTAATAGTCGCAAGATGTTTCTGATCTCCAATGTTTGGTTAAGGGCTCTATTTATTTAGACATACAATGAGCATATCGTACTAAAAATTATTTTACATTGAGTACTTTATATGATTATTATACATTACAAATTTAAAAAGGATAAAGATATAAATTAAGGAAAATGTTTTCATATGAAAAGAATGGGCTTGTATGTGGTTTCTATTTATAACAAAAACTTGTTTGAATACATTGAGTACAGAAGAACTTTTAGAATAAAAATCATTTTAGAAAAAGGAGTAAAGAAAAGAAACAATATCAAAAAATAAAAGTATTTACCTCTAAAGATATAATATAAATGAATCAAATTTTTCAATAGCAGACAAAGTCTTATTTGGAAGCATCAAGCATAAAAAGAATATTTTTAAATTTTTAAGGAACGCGATTTTTTAGTTAAAAAATGGTACAAATCCGACACTTCCATATAGTTTTATCTCTAAGGTCCCAACAAAAAACGGACTATAAACTAAAAGAAAAAATGAATACACACTATCTTACAAATTGAAATAGCAAAAGAAAAGAAAAAAAAGTCTAAATTACATTAATGATGTATGGAATTAGGTAATTCAAATGCCTTACATAATACCCGTCTTGTTTTGTAACAGATATTAAATCAATTTAATGAGTTCAGCATTTAAACAAAGGGAAGTTTTTACTGCTAAAAAAAAATTAAAAGAACAAATCCATCTGCTCAAAAGTTCGAAAAGATAAAAAAGCGCCAAACGACCTTCAGACTATAAATGCGATCCATAAAAATTAAAATAAACACTAGATGAAATGGAAAGATAAAAGCAATGTAACAGAGTGCCATGAATAACAGCATCGTTGTAATGGATGTGAATAATTGAGCAATTAATTCCCACTTTTAGTTTGTACTAGAAAATTATTCAAAGAACGAGACACGTGATGTGATAAGAGCTCTTTCAAAATTTAAAAATCCTTTAAATTATTAATACCTTAATTTTTGTTTGCATGAACAAGAAAATCAATCATAGTTCGCTAACAGACTATAATGGTTAATTATAAAATTATTATAATAGTTAAAATTTTATCTCTGCTTACATGGTAAAATAACTATTGGATCAGCAAACGTTATTAATTTATTATTAACGTAACTAATAAGTAATGCGTCTTTTATTTATCAAGAAACAAAATAATAATTCAGGAATTTAACTAGAGCGTTGATTGATTGATTCCTGCATGTTTATATCTCAAGTAAGGAGAATCATATAATTTTGAGGTTGCGAAGATTCTCAAAAAAAGTAAGATTTACTATTTTATATTCCTCAAAGGAGATTTTATTACATTTTTAAAGCTTTTTATCAGTAAGAAATGGGAAAAAGTTTTTTCGAAATATTCCCACGCACACTAGATTGTGTAATTCAAGGAATTTATAAATTTGTATTTAAATTACGAAACTATTTAATTCGCTGCTGCATGAATTTAGTTTTTAGCTTAGTAATATAAGAAAAGGATATTAAATGCTTTAAATAAAATAATAAAAATGCATAAACTATAACAGACATGATAAAAAATATGTATAAAAATTTATCCTACTTAAAAAAGATAAGAAAAAGGGATAAGCATAATCATAACATTATATCCAGGGTGTCTACAAATTAGTTGGGCAAAAAGGATAATTTATTGCATGTAGTTTGCAGGAAAATATAATTAAAAGTTTTTTTACTATAAGGTAATAAAATCGTTCAAGTTTACCTTTGTCACAGAAGTTTGATGTAGTTTTCTTTTAACACTATGTAAGAGTCCTATCAGAAAAATATTTTTTTTGTCAGCATATTTCCGTCAAACAAATTAACTGCAGTGTAGATCCTTGATTTTAATCCAGAAATGGATGTAGAAAATGACGGAGTGTACAATTCAGGGGTACTCAACTTTTTTTTCTGCAGGACCGCATACATATGTCAGCTATTTTATGCGGGGCGCATACATCATATGTTAGCTATTTCACTCAGGCTGCAACATGAGGTAAAATGGGAGGGTGTGTGTGTGCTTGAAGACCAAGATAACATTAGAAATTTAAAATATGGAAAATTTATTAAAATGTTATAATTCTTGTTTTGCTTTTTATAATTATTTTTTTATATTTTTTATTTTTTTCACTAACACTAAATTAAAAGAATTTAAGAAACACTCCTGCAAAATTTTTCCATCAGTAAACGGTTTCATATGATTACCAATAATTTGACAAACCTCTTAGGATGCCTTTGTTACTCTCTCTCTCTCTCTCTACTGTGACATTACCACTGACTAAATACTTTGTTGCTGTTGCAAATAATATTCTAGAAAGCCTATTTATCACCTCTTGAAACAGGAAAAGTGCCATTGAATGACTCCTGTTTAATACAGCGATTTCGTGACAAATCAAACAAGTACTGATTCATGTTTGTTTTTCACTACAAAACAGTCTATCTCCAAATCGTTTGAATATTTTTTGCTCTTGTAAGGTATAAAAGATTGTTCAAAATTAGTTCCACCCATAAAATTGCTGCTACTCTACTGTTGTCGGTTATCACTAACCATAATTGTTACAAGTAGAAAAAGATTATCAATTCGCGCAGCCGTACGACATCAACAACAAAAAAAAGCAAAACTGATACATTTGATTTCTTGGCAAAGAACTTCCCACCAAATTTTTAAATACTTTTTCTCAAATAAAAGAATCCTTCAGAGCATGGGTTAAGAGAATCCTTCAGAGCACTTAAAAAAGGCTCGGTGGGCCGCAGGTAGAGTATCGCTGATATACTTGATCCTTTACAAACCCCGCGGAGGTGTTATTTGGTGGTGATCCTAATGACAACTAAATAACACCTTCGCGATTAATCCAAACTCAATTACTCAACATTGAGGTCAAATGTAACGTCGATGTGGTATTGATGATACTCCATCCTGTTCTAAAATGTAAACTTTCACTTTTTCTTTGGTGATTAGCAATAAAAAAATCTATAGTATATTCATGTAAATAATGTCTGTAACAGTCTTTTCAACGAAGAAAAATGGACCGAGAACATTCGAGGAACTCACTGAACAAATCAAGTTTACCTTACCTTTCATGTTCTCGGATGGCATGAAAATTTCCGGACCCACAAATCTGTACATTAGAACACCTACGGCCCTTTAGGAATAAACTCAGGATATATTCCTACAAGTCTGACTTTATATATAAACAAGTTCATTTCATTTAATATTTTGAAAGCTCTTAACTCATGAAATTGCCCAACTGATATGTAGACACCCTATATTTCTAAGTGAACTCAAAAGTTTTTTAAAATGTCTTCACAAATGTTCCATTAAAAATATATTAATTTATTCATTTAAAAATCCGTCGACATTTTTAAGAACTTAAGGCGATATGGTACCCTTAAAGTTCTAAGAATAAATTGTGAAAATGTTTCACTCAATTATTTAAAGGGGGGGAGGGAGTATTTAGTTTTTCTAAAGAAAAGGACACATTTTTGAAATTTTTTCGGTGAAATTGTCGAATCGGCCACTGGTCCGCAAAATTTTGAAAAATCGCCAACTTAGCGCGTTTTTACGACGCGATCCGACTTCTCCCTCACTGATACAAAATCACGAGGATTACCAGAATTGGCGCACTTATCGATTTGGCAAAAAAAAACACTTGGCGGGATAAGTGGTTGATTCGACAATTCAATCATTTTTTCGAAGTTTATAAATATAAATTGTTTTTAATGTCATTTATATGTTTTTACTAAATAAATAGACTCTTTTCGAGAGTAAAAATAGGGGTATATTATGACAGGAATTTCAAAAAAACGTTTTGAGATGCCATATTGCCAAATTCTTCCCCTCTCTCTTTTCTTTTTACGAAAGGATATGTTGAAAACATATTCGTATTAAAACAGTTTTTAGTCATTTATCTGATGCAGAGGTTTTTATGTCACCGGTCTAAGGAACAGTACCATCCCTTAAGCACTTAGAAATGGGATATTAATATAATAAGATCTTTCACTAAAAATGTCTCAACTTCGGGGTACCGTAAGTAAAATAAGTACTAAATTCGTGCCGCTCAATCGTGAGTGGCGAAAATTATCTCAATGAAATAAATCCCTATTGTCAAAATAATTTGTGAGAACAGATTAAGTGTAAGATGAACGTCAATGATAAAGGGCAATTAAAGATGTAGTGTGCTGAATCTCCAATAACATCCCAGAAACAGCAGTTTAAAATCGATTTTGGTAAGTCAAAAATTATCAGGAACTAATAGTCTGAAAATTATCTTACCCGAATTTGGCCAATAGTGTACCAGAGAAATCCTCTTCTGGTGCTCCTGTAGTGCAACGTGAGTCCTGAAGAGGTTTCATTCTCGCAGAAGAAGGATGGAGCCTTCATCCTCGGATAGCTGAACTTGAGGTACTCGTGTAGGTTGTCCAAGCCGTTCAGAAAATCTCGCATGTGTCTGCCCAATACGCCAAGGACACGGTCATACCCGTAATGGCCCACGAAGGAAACAAAGTAGACACCCATCTGGTCAAGGAATTCCCTCTCGGACACACCGAGTACCTAAAAAGAACATGAAACACATTTTATTACAATCTCAACATTTTTTTTAGTTTTTGTACTCTCTCTTACGGATACCAGGACATGCTCGAAAGAGTAAATGCCAAAAATAAGACACTTTATTTATGGACATGTTTCTTTAAAAATTTCCAACAGAGTTTAGAATTTTTTGTGATCTTAAGAAAAATATTTTTTAAGCCCACATTCTGTTGCAATACAAAAATAAATGTTTGTTAAAAAAGTTTTTTTTATGTTTAATTTAAGTTGGACATACATTTTGAGATCTCATAATACATGCTTATGTTTAGGTACCATTTTTTAAAATAGTATATCTTAAATACGTAAAATATTTTTGCATATATAAAAACAATGCACAAAATATAGTAAATCTATTTTTAGTAAGTATTAAGAGTAAATATGCAGCCTTGTAATTATGAAAACTTCAATTCCCCTTCCCATTTTTTTTACACATAAAATTATTTTTTAAAAAGTTATGTACTACTTCGACAAAAAAAAAAAACAAGTTCACTTTTTACACAGGTATCCCGCATAGAAGTATAAATAATTTGGAACCATATAGTGCAGGGGTACTGAAACTTCTTTCCTGCTGAGCCGCATACATATGTCAGCTATTTCACGCGGGCCGCATACATATGTTAGTTATTTCCCGTGGGTCGCAACATGAGGATAAAGGGAAGGGGTGCTTTAAAACCATCATAATATTTGGCATATATTTTTAATTTTATCCTTTTTAATTATTGTTTTTTATATTTTTTTGTCACTAACAATAAAATAGAAACACACACATTCAAGAAACACTCCTTCAGAATTTCTGCATCAGAAAATGGTTTCGTATGGTTAACAATAATATAACAAACTTCATGTCTTTGTTACCACGGTGACGTTACCACTGATAAAACACTTTGCTGATGTTGCAAAGATTATTGAAGAAAACTTTTTTTTTTAAATACAGCACTTCGTGACAAATCAAACAATTGCTGATCCTTCTTTGTTTTTCACAACAAATTATTCAACCTCCCTAGTCTTGAAACCATATAATTTTTTCGAACAATTTTCATGTGCAAGATATGAAAGATAGTTAAAAATTAGTTCAACTCATAAAATTATACTACTCCACTCTTGCCTGCTATCACTAACCGTAACCATACAAATAGAAAAAGAATATTAATTCGAACCAGTGCGATATCGACAGCATAAGTCAAAATTGATGTACTTGATTTCTTAACAAGAATTTCCTACCAAATTTTTAATACTTTGTTCTTAAATAAGTGAATTTCTCAGAGCAATAGGTCATGACAGGGACACTTAAAAAGGCTCGGTGGGCCGCAAGTTGAGTATCGCTGAAACAGTGCAAGAGTTGTTTTTGTAAATGTACCTATAAAAGCAAAAAATTATATTTTGGAGAAAAAAGTGGAAAAAAAACTAAACATTTTTTTGTAAACGTTTGTTTACATTTTTACCAATTACTTTTTTTCAAATTTTAAGGTTATTTCATCAACGAACACATAAGTGTTATACATTTTTAGATTCAGAAAAATATTTACAGTATTTTTTAATACTAACTTTGAAAAATCGATTTTTTGAATGCGTATGATGTCTTGATTCCTTTAAGAATATGATAACTCATTGCATTGCCTCGAGGATTGATTTGAACTCTTAAATTATTCTTAACGTGATTTGATTTGATTTTTTTTTATCAGAATCCCACTCTAACTCAGCACGAAGACTATTGGTAACGGACTACAAAATTTTGTAAGACCATGGTCAAATGATGAGGACGACACTTGAGCTGGCTCCTATCTCTCCAAATTTCCTTACCACGCCAGAGTAAGGACATTTAGTCACGAGAGATTTAATGTATATCCGCCCCTATACTAGCCGGAACTTCAGGGTGTACTAGAGTAGCGGCTCTTAAACCGTGTTTCGTAGACCCCTGAGGATCCACAGCGCTTTTCTAGAGAGTCCGTGGAGTCTCTCATGTAACGTTAAGTTTTTCGTCTTTAACAAACTCTGAAAGACCTCGTGGAAAAATTAAAAGATGTGCCATCTGTACAAGATCATTAAATTGTCTCTAATGAAAAAACTCCTCTAGAACATGTATTTCGATCAAGAAGATTAAGTCAGGTTTTCAAAATTTTGGGGACTGGCGGGGTGGCGGACTCCATGGTGTCAGTCTAAATACATAAAGAGAGTCCGTGGCGATTGAAAGTTTAAGAGCCTCTGTACTAGAGTGTTTATTAACGTCGCACTATAAAGCAATACGAAGACCGTCGGTGACAGTTCTCGTTATTTTGAACCATGATCAAGCGACGATAACGGCACCTGAGCTGGTACTTCCTCTCCAAACTACTAGGTCAACGGGAGAACTTTAAGCCACGACACGTTTAACGTGCATCAACCCCCCACTGCAGATCTTCAGTGGCACTAGAGCTCGTGAACATGATCACTATGCCCCCCCCCGGCAAGGACGAGTGGCACCAATATTCTAATACATGATTCAGTTTAAACGAGGTTATGACAATGACCCCTAAGCTACCGCGGACGGGATGAGTGGCACCAAGATTCGAACTCGCGATTCGATTTGAACGAGTTTGCGACAATGACCATTCGTCTTTCGCGGTCGGGACGAGTGGCACCAAGATTCGAGCGGCACCAAGATTCGAGCTCACGATTCAATTTGTATAAGTTTATGACAATGACCCCTGGCTACCACGGCCGGGACGAGTGACACCAAGATTTTAGCTCACGATTCGATTTAAACGAGTTTGTGAATATGACAACTGGGCTACCGTGGCCACCTCTTAATTATATAGAAATACAGCATATATTTTTTCAGAAAAACGCTATGTGTATGGAATCTAATGAGAAAAATGGTGACACATTTTTAAAAAATACAGTCAATACTGTTATTTAAGTATTAAAATTTATCAATAAAATTTAGTTTTAAGGTTTACTGATTATTTTTGAACTGGTCACAAATTCTACTCCTCGGAAAATTACAATAATAACATAACACATGTAAATAATTCAGAATGATTCAGTTAATCTCCATAGATTTTATTCAAACACACACAAAACAAGATTTCCTTTGGATTTTTTAAACTCCTAATGGGTTTAACGTTTACATATACACTGGTGTGCAAAAATTAAGGACGAAGTCAAAAAATTGGCATATCAGCTGAACGAAGAGGCAGAGCGGACAGAAAGACCAATCAGGAGATTAAGTGAGGTGATGTACGGTAGCACATGCGCAGATATGCAGATAGACGTAATGGGGGAGTGTCTGAGTAGTAAAGCATGTTGTCGGTGTAAGATTAGTATTTCTGGCAAAGAGATTGCACACCGTATAGCAGTTAAAATCACACCGAGTTGCTGCCTCAACGAGAAATGGCGAATAATCAATCTGTTAAACGACATCTGGATGCTTTTACCTGAGGTCGAATCATTGGGAAGTTGGAGGAAGGTCGCAGTGTGACAAGTGTGGCTGCAGAGTTCGGAATTGCTCACAGCATCGTTTCACGACTTTGGAGACAATTTCAAACTACAGGAACAGCTATCCGGGTGTTCAGTAGTGGTCGTCCACGAGGAACCACACCCGCAGATGACCGGTATATTGCCTTACAGGCCAGAAGAAACAGGCGGCAGACAGCGGGAGAAATCGCTAGACACACGACACAGGCGACTGGACGACCGATATCGCGTTTTACCGTGGCCAGAAGACTGCACGGTGGTGGTCTGTTTGCACGACGCCCTGTACGGTGTGTACCTCTAACGCCTGCCCATCGGAAAAGGCGTTCTCTGTGGTGCCGGGAATACCGGAATTGGAGAGACAATGAATGGGGACGAGTACTCTTTACAGATGAGAGCAGATTCAGTCTGAGTAGCGATTCTCATCGCATACTCATCTGGAGAGAGCGGAGAAGCCGCAATCATCCCTCGAACATCATTGAAAGGGACAGGTATGGAGGTGATGGTGTTCTCGTTTGGGGAGGCATCATGCTTGGTAGTCGTACAGACCTTCACAACTTCGACGCAGGTTCAGTCAACGGGACCCGTTATTGTAACGAGATTCTTCTTCCATATGTGCGTCTTTTTAGAGGCGCTATGGGTCCGCAGTTCCTTTTCATGGACGACAATGCACCATGTCATCGCACAGTAGCTGCCGAACAGCTCTTAGAGAGTGAGGATATTGAACGTATGGATTGGCCGGCACGATCTCCGGATCTCAATCCCATCGAGCATGTATGGGATTTTCTAGGCAGACGCTTGGCAGCTCGTACCTTACCACCAGTAACGATTCCGGAGCTTCGATTGGCGCTGCAAACGAATGGGCAGCAATGCCTCAACAACTAACTCATTGACACTCTCATTCTCAGCATGGGCAGACGCTGTGAAACCTGCCTAGCAGTCAGGGGAGATCATATCCCCTACTAAAGACCGGATATTTCTTGCTGGGCACCCATCACAGGGATGTTTCGGCCTTCAGTCGCATTGCGCTCCATGCTACTTTTTCAATAAAGCTTCTTTTTATCCCTCTGATTTCTCTTTTAGTAAGTGTTGCTTACATTACTCATGTCCTTACGTATTGGGGATCTTACGGTATTAAATGTGTTGATTTGGAATGCTTTTGTACAAAGTTATATTGAAAAAACCGTCTCGTCCTTATTTTTTGAACACCACTGTATTTACAGGAACTCATTTAAAGAAGAAATATGTAGTAAATGATGTGGAAAATAAAGCATGTTGCTTTAAGTAAGACTTAAATGATACTATCAGCGCAAAAATGAGTGAGTAAACAGTAATATCTTTTCAATCTAAAAAGCAAAGTTAACTCAATTTGAAACATGGAGAAGCATTTGCTAATCTTCTTCAAAAATCTATGAATGAAATAGCTTTTTCTAATTATTTCTTCTCAAATAAATATTTCTTTGTGAGTTTTAAATGTAATATTTATTTACAATGATTCCGCAAAAATATTCCTAGACATTTACAACATACAGACGTTATAGTTTCTTTTAATATTAATAGTTAAAAAAAGAAGCTAAAAAATATTTCTAACGTCAGTTGAATATTTTCATTAGTATTTTTTAATTAAAAACATAGAAACACAAAAAGTTTAATATTTACAGTCATATAACTACTTATATACGAAGAAACAAAATTTTATTTACTTTACCACAAATTGCTTCGATTCATCATATCATTTGAAATGTAACAATGGAATAAAATGATTTCTTCAAACAAACTCGGCAGATATGAATCGTATCCAGTTCCCTTAAAATTTATTCTCTGGGGTATTCAACGAAAAAAATAAGATGATATTGATAAAAAGTTCACGTTCCTAATATCCGCCACAGTGGATTGTCAATAAAGTGTTATTGACTTCGTCATCTGTGAAGAATGTTCGGAGACGAGATGGAGCCTCAAAGGAGTCCCTAAGGTGGTTTTTGACGACGAAATGAGAAAGAAAGGCCAAAGGGATGAAGACCATTCTCTCAAAGCAACTGCATTTCATTCTCAGGTTCAATTTCTGTCTCGTTTCATCAACGAGGTTGAAAGGAAAGAAGAAAGGCTTTTTCCGAACCAGTTATTATATTTATTTAGTGAACATATATATTACTGCTGTCTATCTGTGCCTAACTCAAAGGCCCACTAGAAATTTCCATTCGTTCTTTAGTTTAAAACTATTATCAGACGATGCCGGCGTGTGATCTAGCACTCAACACAACCCACATAGCGCTACTCCAACTAGAAAGGTGCAACCTTTACACAACGGATCCTCAAGACACGAGCACGACGGGTTCTATACGCGATCCTTCAATCCTTTTGGGGAAATTATTCTTTAGCTGTGGCTTGGGCTTAAAACCGCCTTCGGCAAAGATGACTTGATTTTATGCTAATGTAAATGCTATTTAAACGTGTCAATAAAGGGGGGGGTGTTAAAGTGAATCGTGGAAAGTTAATTTAAAATCCGGAGTACAACACGCACCTATACTTTCGAGCAGCAATTTTTACCTTTAGGTTTTTCGCCGTAATACGCGCACCCCTCTTTTTATTAATACCCTTTTATAAGCTTCACTTGTATGGAACGGAATCTATGAACTCCATGTTTACACTTTAAAAGATCAGATTAATTCGAAATTTTGCTCACTTCTCTGGGACAAATGACAATACAATAATTTTGTTCCATTGTCCTTAACAGGATCACCAGGATTAACGATTTCCCATTTTCAGATCCCATTCCGCATCTGGCGACTCATTTCAGATCCCATATCCAAATTAGGCGGCTAAAAGATTAAGTTACAACTTAGTTTGATTAACTATAAAAGGGTAATTTTTAGTTTTTTTTAAACTACATTTCTTGTTACGAAAAAACCTAAAACGTACGTGCGCAATGTTCTTTTGTTTTGAAGTCATTTATTCTAGGGATTATTCCAAGCTTTAGAAAAAAAAAATTTAATACTTTTAGAACACTACAACCTTTTAAATTTTCAAGGAATGTCATCTTTTTTAAATAAACAGTATTTCCATATATGTACAAGCCATTACGTAGCTACTCCTGAAGGAGCACTGTATCACAATTCCTCTGGAGCAGTGTTTTGGAAAATAAATAAAAATGATCGCATTAATAAATTTGATATATTATAAATCTGACCTTCTGTAATCATACGAGAGTTTCAAAATATTACACATTTATGAGCCCCGTATCATTGATACGGGTTTTACAGTGGTAGCTAAGCCCCTGTATACAGCATTAAATTTTTTCAATGTTCATTCCTATTTTTTATTTTTAAAGCTCTTATTTTTGTATCCGGCATATAACGTGCACCTTGAAGTTTCGATCTTATTCAATTCCTACTATTATAGCTCACTCTCTCTCTATATTGATCTTGTTCGAATTTTGAATCGTTAAAAAAAGGCATTTTAAAGCACTCCATTGAGCTGCAATTTTATATACACACTTATTTTGGATAACAATACAGTAATTTAATTCTCATTAATAAAAATTAAGTGATTAAAACTAATTATTCAAAGAATTACAAATACAGCCACGTTGGCATCATTTTGGGCGACTTGACAACCATTTTGGTGTGTCAAAACTTGAAAAGTTTTTTTTCTTATTTTAAGGCGCCCATTTAGCTGAAATTTTCTATACACTAGTGTTTGGGGTAACAATACTATAATTTAATTATAATTAATTAAAATTATTGACTAAAATTAATTATTTAAAGAATTACAGATACAGCCACGTTGGCTTCATTTTCAGCGACTTGGGTCAAAGCATTAAACGATTTTTTTTTCCTAACGTTTCAAAGCTGAACAGTTGAACTGAAATTTTATATACACGGTTGTTTGGGATGACAATGCGATACTTTAATGATAATTAATAAAAATTAATTCCTACTTAATGTTGTGGTTCTGCTACATGTACATACATACTTATATTAATTGTAACTATTTAATAAAAAGTAATTAAAATAAATTTTTTTGGTTGATCTAAGTAGGAATTGACTTAAATTTTTTTTTTTTTTAGCTTTTTTGTGTTAAAGTATGTACACCGGATTTTATGGTAAACGTGAGTAGCGTGTCGTTAAACGTTAGTAGTGAGTCGTTCTTCCTCAATTTATCATACAAGCTCGAACTAGCATCGGAGAAGGGAAATAATAAAGAAGCTGATTTGAAGAGTGTAGCGCAAAGGTGGGCAGACTTTTTCAGGGTGCGGGCTACTTCTAATTTTTTCAAGGAGTTGCGGTCCACCCAGTGTCAGTGGCATACACAAGGGTGGGAGAGGGGTCCACGGGTCCGGAGCCTCTCTCATAACCCTTCATTTTTTTCCAATTCATTATAGTATATAGCATGTAAAATGTAATTATCTGTTATTAATAGTTTTTTTTATTTATTAATGTTAATTATTAATTCAATAATTTATTTGTTGCTGATTTTTGTTCCCGATAATCGACAAAATCAAAAAAATACATTTAGCTGCGAAGTGGGGTATGATACGAGAATGGTAGACCTTCAACTCTCGCCCCCCTTCCCTTTAAAAATTCTTGTGGACTCTACTGCCCAATGTCGTAGGTGTGGTGTGAGGTAAGGAAAAGGTTTTTATTAAAACTATAACCCTTCCATAAAAAAAAATGTGTGTAGGGGAGACCGGGCAAGATGACGACGTTAACAGTTTTTTGTTGTTTATTAATTTATTTTTAAGGGTAGTAAAATTAATTTTACATGAACTGTTAGAGTAGTCCTTTCTAGTATTAAAATATATTACCATTTAATTTTTCCAATAAAAGGAGTTAAGAATTATTTTATTTTTTCATAACCTTAACAAATCGTCATCTTGCCGCAGTCCTGGGGCAAGATGGCGACACTGAAGAAGGTTGAACATATTTTATCTTTTGAATGTGTTACATGGTTTAACAAATGATAACTGTGTTTTTACATCTTACAAAGTATCAAACTAAGCGTAATGCATTGTAACGTAATGTCGAAGTGTTTAGTTGTGTACCTAACAATAGTCACAAATAAAAATGACATTTTTATAATTGGAACATTCTTCATGCCAACACTCTTGGCATTTACAGCACTGGATCCATTCTTCTGTTGAAGGATTCCTCTTCACAAGCAGGACATCTTATAACACCGTCCTTTGAAGTTGATACAACTGGTATGTTTGGCCTGAATTTTATAGACTTACGCCTACAGGAACAGTTTCAGTTTGTTTACTCCCTTTTTAGCTCTTCACGAGCTTTTTTTCTGTTTTTTTTAAAACTTCCTGTTCTTCCTTCTGCTTTTCCCTTTGTTCTAACATTCCTCTGATGGGTGGGCTTGTAAGAATGCTAGAGCTCAGTTTTTTGCTTTTTCTTTTTTTTTTTATGTGTAACATCTTTACTCTCGGTTGCTGGATATTTGTTGGAGTGATTTTGTGAAAAGGGACGGAAAGGCGTAACAGGAAGTCGGGGGAAGCGTGTGCTGTTCGATTTGACCAATTCAGCGCCTTGGGGTGTCTCTTCGCTAGCCTCGTCTAAAGGTCCAACTGTAGTAACAATTAAGACACCCGCCTACCGCACATACCAGCAAGTCTTATAAGACTTCATCCAGAATAAACGTGTGGTTCTTACGCTCAATTGTCAAAGTCTCAGGGTTCGTTGTGTGTGAAATCTGAGGATATATTTATATATGTGTAAACTATATATTAATAATTATATTTCCTGGTAAGCGTCTGACAAAGCTCATCATTCTTTAAAAAAAAATAGGAGTAAGTAATATGGAATTATTTGAATAAATATTGAAGTGCTTATCATTTTCATACTTTGAGGTTAATTCCTGTCGCTGTCAATATAATATTTTTAATTGTGATTAAAAAGATTTCTCGATTAAAAAAAAAACTAACTAATTAAGTGAACGGGTATTTTTGATTTTCTCTAATATTTCTAATTTTTAAGCATGCGCTTGACGGTGTCTCTTCGCTACCCTCGTCTGAGGGTTCAACTGTAGTAGCAATTAAGACGCCGCCTACCGCACATACCAGAAAGTCTTGTCATTTTGGTGGTCGCATACATTTCTCCGAATCAAACGGTTACAAAAATTAAAGATTTCCTGCATTTTGTACTTTTACCGTATACCGAAGATGGTTCTACTCTTTTTTTAAAAAAACTATCACTCGCTTCCATGATTTTGAGTGGTGATTTTAATGTTAACTTCAGGTTTGCCAGAAGCTGAGCCGCTCATAGCTTTTCTGAAAGATGAACTCAAGCCCGAAATGAACAATAATCGAAATGTTTCGACAACTGACAGTGGTACTGCTATTGACGCCGTTTTTCAACGATTTTTAAATACTTTGAAATCACAAGTATATATGTCATACTTTAGTTTTCATAAATCTATTATCTCTGCTCTTTCCCAAATTGAACAATTATAAATATTTTTGATAAAAAACTGCATTACTCCTTGTGTTAATTAAATAAAATTTTCATTAAAGATATATAATTATTCGATCAAAAATTATTTCCAGTCATAACCGATTCATTTCTTTCAGGATTAAAGTCACTGTTGTGTATTTACCATGATAACAAGTCAGATATTACACATCATATGCAACTACTGTAAGACTCGTTTTTTCTCAAATTATGTTGTTTTAGGCAATGGTTTGAAATAAAAAAAAACATTAACAGGCTTCTTTGGTGCATCGGAATCAGCATTTGCCATCAGTTCTGGTTTTTCTGGAGGGTTTATATTTTCTATTACCGGGGTCTGAAGATTAGTACTATTATTCTCAGTTTCATCGCCAATAGCAGCATGGTTAGTAGTTTTTACCGCAGCATAGTCATGTTCGCTAAACATAAGAGGATTATGAGGCTCGATCCCATATTCTTTAAACCCTTTCAACGGCATTTCCAACTGTAGCTGATTTGAAGTAAGTGATGCTCAAAACCTCACCAATATTTTTGTCTGTGGTAGTTTGTTCTGGATGAGTGACCATAAAGTTGTCACATGCTTGGTTATAATACGTTTTTAACTGGTCAAAAATGACACGGCTGGAGACGATGTGATGTGTGCGACGGCAACCCAACCATGATGATGTTTTTCGCTCTGCAATATAAGATAGCCTGCAAAGTAATATGAGTTTTGTGATTGTCAAAAATCAACAGATTAGGAGATTTTTTGCTCGGTTTTACATGAAGATAAAAGTGCTTCAAAAAAGAGAAAACGGTACCCTCATTGTTCCAGGCCTTATTACAGTTGCCTACAGTTCCTGGTGGGGCTCTTTCTACAAGTTCAGGAAGCATTCGTTTTCCCGCCAAAAATCAGAAAAGGTGGCAGATCAAAGCCAGTAGCTCTAAAGCAACAAAATATTGTTACATTCCTTCCTCTTTAGGGGGGGGGCTTAGTGGATGGCAAAAATGCCTCCCTCTAGTCACCCCCTTTCGAATGAAACCTTTCCCGATCCGAATGCACTCCTTAGCCCCAGAAGAGATGGAAGCGCAAGGTCGCGCGGTCATACACACAGACAAACAAGAGTTCACAGGATTTAATAGAATGGGCAACAATAATTAGTTTAATAAATTCCGAAACACGGGGCAAACACGTCATCTTGCCCCAGACTGTCTGTTTAAAAATATTCGTTCTCATTACATGAAGGAAGACAATTAATTGACATTTATTCATGGTAATAGGTAAGTATTTAAACCAATTTACACATGCATAAAAGTTATATCGTGGCATCAAAAAACAATCAAGCTTCACAACTAACACAAAAAGGGCGATTTCAGCGTGTCTATACTATTGTTTAACGAAAGGCCAAAAGGAGAGTTAATAGTGTTCATTTGATGCTGCTACCTAGTGGAAAATGGAAAAATTAAGACATTCGTCATCTTGTCCGGTCTCCTCTACTTACCTACAGAACACAAGATACGAACTTAATAATAATAGCCCCAAATATAATTATATCAAATGATGCATTTATTATGAAACAATTGAAAATACATTAAAAAAACCATTTTTTATATGAAGTTAGTTTTTTGTTGTTTAGTCTGCGTACTGTCAGCCAATTTTGAATTTTCTGTGTATATTTACTAACTGGTAAAAATTTTAGACGGTCACCCCAAAATGTCTTAGAGGTCAACTGGTCGATCGCGATCGACGCAATGCCCACTTCGGGTGTAGCGGTTTAGGATAAGCTGAAAAGGGATCTATCTACAAGCGGATCAAGAGATAAGCGTACATTTGATAATCTTATACGCTTAGATAAGAAAATTGATTAAAATTGCTCCTACGGTTATTAAACTTTAATTAATCCTAAAACAAAAAAAATCAGGAATTGATTAGTCTGAAATAAAAGAAATTAATTTATAACAATGTCTCCTTCTTCAAAGACCCAAACTCCATTTATAACCAACGGGTTAAGAACCTTGACTTAATCGCCATCTACGAGTTAGATGCTCTGAGCACTTGCTATCGTTACCACATATGTGTATGTTTTGTTTGGTTTTAATGAACATTTTATTTTTTTACCTATTTCTGAACAGCACAAGTCTGTAAACTGCAAAATGAAGCGAGATTATAAGATTCTATTTTTGTGGCAGAGCAAATTGTTCTAATCATTTTCTTACGGGTTTATCAAAAAAAGAAATTAAATTATTAAAACTATATTCATTAAATATTTTGAATGAGCCATTGTGTCGTTTCTAGAGTTATGACAAATTAACTAATCAACCAAACAAATACTTTGAGTACTGTTTAACGAATTTGATTTGATTTAAATTTACTTCCAGGGGGTACTGGCGTCAGACCTCGTAATTTTTAACCTCTATCCAAGAGATGAAAATGACACTTTGAAATAGCTCCTGGTCCTTGTCTAAACTTCGCACCACACCAACGAGGCGATTTTGTTCATCGATACATTCAACGTGTGTCAGCACTTCAACTTGGCTGGTTTTCAGTGACACGAGGTTTCGAACTCGCGACTCAAAATTATCGGCCACGAGTTCAATACCAGAACCACTTGGTTACGCGGACACATTGTTTGGCAAAAATATCAGCATCATGGATACGTGTTTGGACATTTTTTTATTTCCTTTCTTTCAAGTGGATTTAAAGTGTGGGGCATTTCAAGGGTCGGTCTAACTATTTGATCTAAAAAATCCAGGCCTGTTATCTGTGTTACGGTATATATAT
>BMAO01010299.1:0-21335 GCA_019973975.1 Trichonephila clavata
AACAAGTTTCCCATTCCCTCCGTTATATCGATTTCTAAAACATTTTTCTAAACTAAGGAAGGAGACGGGGATTACAGTCTGATTTTACATTGAAATCCTGAATATTCCTTTTCTCTGAATATTCTTTCAGTTCATTTGTAAGTTTTGTCACATATCTATTTTTCAAGATCTAGTTTTATTTCATCCACTGTCTTCAAATTCGGAAGAATGTACAAGTACTCATATCCCAGAAAAAGGCTTTGCATCTCAAAGGAGAATTTGTAGTATGACCATTATAGTGTGTAGCTACGGCCAATACTTACAGAATTTAAATGACTATCATCTATTATTGTTCTGAGAAACTGAAGTCTTACAGTTCCTCTGACAAAACTTTTGAAAACACAAAATGTAAAGCTTGGCTGGAAATAAGAGATTTTGTATAACTGAATAATAATTTCTAATATACTTTGCTAAAACTGAAGATAGATTATTTATATCAATGGAAGATTACAGAAATATTGTTTAAAATAAGGTGGATCGAAAAGCATTTTTCAGACTTTCTAAATCTATATTTGCGGAAAAAATATCATTTGGTTTATAAATGAAAGGAAAAATATAAAACAAACAAAACATTAATGTTTAGGCTAAGTACTACCACAAGGGGAATGAATTTTAGGTATTTCAACTTTTTTTGTGGTAAAAAGTCAGAGTATTTTTTGTTAAAGAAAAACAGGCATTTTAGTACTTTTATCATTTATTGCAAAGGGAGGACACCTACTAAATAGTTACAAGAAAAAAACACAGCTGGTAAATTTAACAGCTTCTTTAGTAATAAACTTTTTAAAAAATAAACCTACAGAGTCGGAAATAACAGTGTACGATGAGGCGGAAGACGGGAAAAAGCTTGGTTCGAACTGATTTAAACGTGCGGGAGAGAGAGAGCTGAGTTATATACACACTGTTTGTAAGAAAATGTAAACACCCGAAGGAATCATCAGAATCAAATAAACTTTGCAGCAAATATCAATTGAAGGATGCTACGAAAAGTAGTAAATTTTCAAAGCCAATGCGCATGCGTGGCGTGTGCAGTGCCATCTGAACTTATGCGGAAAGCGTATGAATAAAGGGCTGAGCGGGACGTTGAAAATAGTTAATGATTATTTGTTAGTGGCAAACGTTTAGTGAGATCTAAGTATGACTCCACGAAAAAATAAGGAGAAATTCCAACGACTTACGGAGTTGGAACGTAGGAGGATTTTCCTAGCACACAATAGGAGCCCGTGCGAAGCGGCCTGTTATTGACAGATAACATGTCTACCAATTTTTTTTAGCTACACCGTCTAAAAATTCTCACGGAAAGGGAAATATGGTTTATGCCAGTGACATAGATAAATTCCTTAAGAAAACTTCATCTAAATCTCGATGAGTTTCTCTGCTCTTGGTATCGGTTAATGGTTTATCTTTACCAAGTAATGAAAAATTTGTTTCACTGATACCCTATTATATATAAGGAAAAAAAACTTTTTTCCACAAGTTTCAGCCAATTGTTTACCCAAATAGAGTATAGTACTTTTTTTAACTGTTATTTATGTATAAATAGTGAAACACACTCACTAATAGTTTAAAAAGTAATTAAATTTTACGTGGAATGTGTGTAATTTCGCTCATCGAAATGTTTAAGAGATTTGTCTTAAAGACAAATTTTACACAAAACTAACTGCATGACCCGGCATTACTCGGGTTTCTCCAACAGTGTAACTTTTTGCCTTGGAAATTTCCCCTTCCCCTCTCTCTCTCAGCACTTCCTGATGTGTTTGTGTGTTTTTTATTTATAGAGAGCACCCTATATGCTTATACATATAATCTTCAAACAGTTGTTTCTGCTGAATTAGCCAGACACTCAAAAACAAAATGGCTTCAACAGATAAGATATAGTTATTGTTTTTATGCTCCTAAATTCATGTTTTAATAATGTTGCAAAAACGTAACATAAGCCTAATGAGTGTTATTTTGGATTTTTGTGCACTACAATATGTTTCATACTTTAAGTTCGTGCTTTTTATTTCAGATAAATTTTGTATTTAAAAATTTCCAATTTCATGCAAGAAAAAATACGATGTTTAACATTGGAAGAATCCCCCCCCCCAAAGAGTATATAAACGAAATAGATGATGTCGATGTCTTAGGAATCATCTATAGAGGATAATGAATAGTCAGGTTTTGCCATAATTCCTCCAGATTCAGATGAGTTGACGTATTAAGAAGATTTTGATAAATATGTATTAGGTGAAAATTTTTAGAAATACTGAAAGAGATAAACACAGGTGAGATATAGATTATTTCAAAAAACTGTAGGAGAAATCTGTATACTAAGAAAAAGGAAAATATTTTGTGGTAGAAATTGTATACTTGGTTTCAATAGAAATTCTTTAGGCTTCGATTCCATAAAATTAAGGAAAAAGAATTTATATATATATATATACAGTGGTGACCAAAATTGTGGACACTTTTTAAAATTGTTATGTTTTTTAAGTTTGTATGCTTGTAGAAAATGTTGCATTGCACAAAATGCCAAGTACTTTATATAATTTTAAAGGCAATATAATGCTAAATTTAACACAAGCAACAAAACTCAAATATTTGTAACGTAACAAAAGTTATGCTGAAAAAACTATCGATATATATTAAATGCTGATGATGGCAGTGAATTATCAGAGTTTAGTGGGGGTATATAGCCTTTATTGATGTGTAACATTTTTCCTCTCGATTGCTGAATATTTGTGGGAGTGATTTCGTGAAAAGGGACGGAAATGCGTAACAGGAAGTTGGGGAAGCACGTGCTATTTAATTTGACCAATCAGCGCGCTTGGTGGTGTCTCTTCCCTACCCTCGTATGAAGTTCTGTTTTTCTCCTCATTCGGGAGGGACTCCCCCCCCCCCCGTGGTCTAGGCCTTGGGATCTTTGTTTTTGTTTTTCTCACTTTAGGATCAGAGAAGAAGCTAAGTCCTTTAGCTGGATCTTGTAAAGATACACTTGTCTCCGAAAGTCTGCGTACAGGCAATCATCTTGCGTGTTTAGACTATAATTAATATTAAAATCTCGCTTTAGAAAATCAACATAGCTCTGTCAGAGATTCTTCAAAATTTCATTATTCAACAGCAACAAATTTCACCTTAACAAGAAAAAGCAAGAATGACCACCAAATAATCACCAACCATCCGTGCCAAAAGTCTGCGTACACTTACAGAATAGACCTTTTAAAGAACTTTCATTGTAAAATAAATGCACTAAATCATGTTTTTAAATAACTATAAGCTTATTTTACGATTTATCTAGAATTTGAAATTTGAAAATTTTTGGAGTTCCATGGCAGGCAACAGAATAGAGATCAATGTATTATAAAAAGAAAAATCATCAGAAATTTTCCGAAAAGGGGGAAATTTTTAATGAAATTGCTGAAACTGTTTAAAGGATACATTTATTGATTCAAAAAGTGTTCATAAACTACAAATCAACTAAAATTTTAACGGCTACGCCAAGATCCGGTCACCCGTCTGCAGTGTCACCTCGAGAATCTGGCTTTGTAATACGCTCTATAAAAATAAATTCAAGACTATAAGCTTCACAAATAGCTAAAAGTGTGGCTGAGATCTTGCAAAAAAATGTGACTTTAAACACAATTCGAAGGGAAGTGAAAAAAGATGACTATCATGGTCGAGTTGCACTCAAGAAATTATTCATCTATCGAGTGAATAGAGCTAAGAGAATGACCTTTGCCAAAAAGCATCTAAATAGGACACATAATTATTCGAAAAATGTAATATATTCAATTGAATGTGTTCTTTTGTAATTTGGCATCAAAAAGAACAAAAATATGCCTGCAAAAATGCCTGGACAGATCTTAAGAAAGTGAATCCTTTTTTGACTCTCAAACATGGAGAAGGAGGCATAATGTTTGGCGGTGCATTGGAAGTCTTTCGGCTAATAATCTGGAATTTATTGAATCAACAATGTACAAAATTGCATACTTTACCTTATTGAAGTAAAATATCAGGAAAAGTGCCGACAAACTTGCGGTGAGTGATGATATTTACATTCAGCGGCACAAAGATACCGAGAAAATGGCTCTCATAGTGAAGCCGTGGCTGTTCTGCCATGTCCCAAACCAATACCCATAGGTCATCCTAGTCCCCCGACCTAAGCACAGTACAGCATTTATGGATTTACTCGAGTGAATAATCAGGGAAAACGTAATAACATCCAAGAAAATGCTCAAATGTATCATAGTACAAGAATGGAACAAAATATCCACAGATGAGACAATTAAGCTAGTTAAATCCCTGCCAAATATGATGAGAGAGTTATAGAAAGAACGGAATAGCTTAAAAAGTATAAACTTTTAGTTACAAACCATTATTGTAAAGGCTTTTTCCAGTGTACGCAGACTTTTGACGCACGCGATTTCTGTCATTCTGAAATTATAAATATTTGTATTATTTTAAGGGGATTTTTGCTTATACTATTTGAATTATCGACGTTAGATGAATCAACAATAAATAGTACTGATTCAGAAAAACTTCAATTAATTAGCGCTATTTGCATGAATATGAAAAATTATCGCCTGTACGCAGACTTTCGGAGGTAAGTGTATATTCACGTGGGGTCCAACTCTAGTAGCCATCAACTTACTATCCTTTTTTATATTGTTAAATTTAGCATTTCAAAATATTCTAATTCAAAAACTAAGTTTTGTTTGCGCTTGACTCTAAATCCGCACATACCAGCAAGTCTTACTAGACCACCAGCAAGATACTAGATACCAGCAAGTCTTCACCAAGGCTAAACTTGAGATCCAAAGGTTCAATTGTCAAAATCTGAGGGCTCACCAAACAGATTTCGACGTTATTTCACAAAATTGTTCGTTACTCATTTTGGCAGAGACGTGGTTAGATAATGCCGAACCTGTTTCGTTACCTGACTTCGATTGCTGCGTATAATTTAAACGACCGGGCAACAGAGCAGCTGGTGTTGTGATCTATCGCAAACAGAACGACTCGCACGTTGTGGCTTCTCACAACTTCCCACTGGTTTGACTTATCGTCAAACAAGTGGATTGGGTATTGTTATTCAAGATATTGGGGCATATGTGCGGCAGAATGCTTATTTGAAAATGGACATACAGTGATTTTGGTGGTCGTATACATTTCTCCGAATCAAACGGTTCAAAAAATTAAAGATTTCCTGCAATTTTACTTTTACCATATACCGCAGGTGGTTTTGTTCTTTAAAAAAAAAACTTATCCCTCGCTTTCCATGATTTTGAGTGGTGATTTTTTAAAGTTAACTTCAGTTTGCTAGAAGCCGAGCCACTCATAGCTTTTTTGAATGATGAACTCAAGCTCGGAATGAACACAAATCGAGATGTTTCGACAACTAACAGTAGTACTGTTCAAAGGTTTGTAGATACTTTGAAATCATATATTTTAGTTATCATAAGTTTTCATTACCGCTCTTTCCCAAATCGAACAAGAATAATTATTTTTGATAAAAAAAATTGCATTACTCCTAGTGTTAATTAAATAAAATTTTTATTAAAGATATAATTAGTCCATAGAAAATTATTTCCAATCACACTCGATTCATTTTTTTCAGGAATTATGTTGCTATTGCTAATTTACCACGATAACATGTCAGATGTTACACATCGTATGCGACTACTGTAAGGCTCGTTTCTTTTTTTTTATTACAACTTCACATCGATGTTCCATTGAGTTAAAAATAGTTTTAAGTTTTTCCTTCTTTATTACATGATGTCAGGAAACAATTATACCCTCACTTAGTTCATTTTAATTTCAAGGGTACCTCCTTCGGGCAAGAGTTTTCAAACGGTGCCTCAAGTTATCGATAGGAGTTAGGCCAGGACTGCTTCCTGGCCAAAGCAACAATGATATTTAGTCAAGAAGCAATGACATCAAATAAAAGAGTAGATTGAACACTTCGAAAGAGAAGTGAGACGAGAAAGTGGTCTTTCCTATGTTAAACTGCAAGACAGTTGGGTGGGTTCAGTGACTACACCAGGAGATTGAGAGCTTTGTTTAAGATGTCAGGAGATAAATTTAACAAAAAACAAAACTGGAAAAGACCGAAAAAGGTACACCACATCTGTTGATGACAGAAGAATAAAATACCATGTCTTCAAGATAAAAAAAAATGTCATCAACGGTCATCACAGTTATTTGAATGATGCTGGTGTTTCTGTCAGTTCAAAAACAAGCAAGAGAAGATTAGCAGATATTAGACTAAGAGGTAGAATTTCACGAAAAAAGCCTTATCTCAATTTACTGCAGCTCTATAAAAGACTACAATGGTCAGAGGAGTACATTAATTGGGCAAATAAATTTTTTGTGGTAACAAGTTATATGGAGAGATAAAACTAAGATATCGTTATTCAGTAGTGATGACCAAAAATAAGTGAGACGTTTAATACGAGAATTCTACATCCTGACTGAATCCAGCCAACTGTAATGTACCCACATAGTTTTATTATTTGGTCATGCATATCAGCTGATGGTATAGGTTGCCTTCATATCATCGATGGGACACTGAATGTCAGAAATTACATTAACTCCACTCTAGAACCCAAACTTTTACCTTCCATCAGAATTCTAATTACCAACAATGCTTCTCGTTTATTTTTTCAGTAAAATTCTGCTCCTTGACACAGAAAAAAGTTATTGTAAGATTAAGAAAGATTGCTATTGTAAGATCATTGAGTTGTTGTCCTGGCCAGGAAACAGTCCTGATCTCAATCCTATCGAAAACTTGTGGCACCGTTTGAAGATTGCCCCAATGAGGTATTCATGAGATAAAAAAGAACTAATTGAGGATATAATTATTTGCTGGCATCTTGTAATAACGAAGGAAGAGCTTAATATTATTTTTTTAGCTCAGTGAAACATCGATATGAAACTGTAATAAAAAAATAAAGGCTACCCCACTAAATTTTGATAGCTCACTGCCATCAACAATAGTTTTTGCAACATAACTTTTGTTGCGTTTCAAATATTTAAATTTTGTGTTTTGTTTTCAATTCAATATTAAATTGTCTTTAGATTGATGTAAAAGACTTGGAATTTTGAGCTATGTACCATTTTCTATAAGCGTACAAACTTAAGAAATATAACAATTTTAAAAAATGTCAACAATGTTGGCCCCACTGCATATATATATATATATATATATATATATATATATAAGTATATATTATTTCTATGAATTGGTGGAACATAAGCCTGTCACGGGTATAGGAAGGTTCGAGGAAGAAACAGACATGGTCATAAAATAGCTAATTTTTTTTCTATCTTTAGTACTTTATGCATAATACAAATTTATAACTTAACTCTGGGAGCAATAAGAAACTCTAATCCGTAATCGGATAACTAAATTATCGACAGGATTTATCTGGATTGAAGCTCCTTGTTACGATCCTTCCTGAAGCCGGTTAGTATTTTTAGCTTTAACGTTGGTTACTTAACCACTTCTTGATGGATTCTCCGTCGACTATTAATCTTTAGATGCGTAACCACCAGTCTCTGTTTATGTTTACTAACACTAGAAATTCAGCCTAACGATTTAAGCTTAACCATTAACTCACATACTCAACTATAGGCACTTAAATAGTAATTACATTTGCATAAAAAATCAAGTCATCTCTATGAAAAGAGGTTTTTAAACTAAACATAGTTAAAGAATATATCCCCAAGAGGATTTTTGAAGAACCTGAATAGTACCCGTTACAAGCCTTTAGATGTGTGTTCAGAAATATTTAGTGAAAATCTGTTAAAAACATGTTTAAGGACTTTATAAGGTATGCCCAACAGAAAAATAAGCTTTCCTTGATAAAAAAACACCTAAAAAGAAATGCAGACTGATATAAATATACCTACTGTCACGAATGTTGGAAGACCATCTGCTATTCAA
This sequence comes from Trichonephila clavata, assembly GCA_019973975.1. Lineage (NCBI taxonomy): Eukaryota > Metazoa > Arthropoda > Arachnida > Araneae > Nephilidae > Trichonephila > Trichonephila clavata. Next base: position 7,961 of record BMAO01010299.1, read on the forward strand.
AATGTAATTTTGAGTGTTGCTCCAAAAAACCATTTAAACCATATAATCACTAAAAATTGTGATAATAATGTGTAAGCATTGCAAAATTCAGACTATGTGTGATAAGTCAAAATGTTTCAAAGACTTTCCTATTTCAAAATGATAATTTTTTATACCACTTTACACTAACTTTGTGAAAAAAACGCAACATTTTGTAATTCTTATAAAAATAAATGCAATTCTTTAAAATAACTTTTATTATATTATTTATACAAGGGTAACTCTGAAATTTTTGAGATACGCGCAAACGAGAAACTACAAAGACAAATTAATGGTTTAATTTGAAAACTAAAAGTATTTTAGCACAGCAGATGATTTTTTACTGACTTACTTCAATTTGTTCCTCAAAGAATATAGACAGAAGAAAAAATGAAGTTGACGCAAGAACATTGTCGCGTTCTAAGGTTTTTTTTTTTTTTTTTTTTGTCGCAATCCTCTCTCTTCGGGAGGAAGACCACGGTTGGCAGTAATCCAGGATAATGTGTTTTCCATACGAAAAATATTAATGGATGATAACCGCTGCACCTACCAAATGATACAGAAGCAACTTAACATTGGACAGCCATACACAAAATTATTCATGAAGAATTACATATGAAAAAAAGGAATTCTCAGTTCGGATCCTCATAATCTAACTGAGCACCAAAAAGAAGAGCATGTCAGAAAAAGTAAAGAAACCCTTAAATTGCTAGAGGATGATGTGGGACTGCATCATTTCTAAATTTGTAACGGGTGATGAAACATACATACCGTTTTTTGACATCCCAACACGTCAATAAAGCAAAGTATGGGTCTTTGAAGAATATCCCATGCGAACAATGGTGAAAAGATAAGCAATAAAAAGTAATGTATGCCATTTTCTTCAGAAGAACGGGATTGGTCAAAGCCATCAAGTTGGAAGGACAGAAGACGATAACGGCAAACTGGTTTCCCAATAAATTTCTTCCAGAAGTTGCCCAAGAAGTGAATGTTAGGGGACTAATGCTTCACCATGATAATGCATCTTCCCATAGAACCGGATTAACAGTAGTTTTTTAAGCAAAAACATATTAAAAAGATAGAACATCTACCTAATTCTCTGGATCTAGTTATGTGTGACTTTTGGTTATATTTTAATCTAAAAAAGAAATTACATGAACGTCGTTTTCATTCAGAAGAAGAGATTGATGTGGCTATAAATGGAATTTTTTCATCAATTCCAAGCAATGAATAGTTAAGCATCTGTGGAAAATTCATAACATATAGTATTATTAGTATATAGTAAAATTAATAAAATATAGTATATACTTCATTCATTATTCTTTTTATAACATTGCTAAACATGTCATAAGTAGCCCTTCTTTTTTTATCTGAATTATTTGTGTGGATAGAGAAGCTTAATTTCATAATTTTAAATTTCTATTTAAAAATCATTCCCTTGTTATTTTTTTTAAAAAAAAACACTCTATTACTGTTTCTTCATAAAAAGATGTAATGCCACACCTTAATGTCTTACTTAAGTAAAATGTTTTCGCTTTAGAAATAAGTTTTATGACACTTCCAAATACTACAGACAAGATTTTCTTAAAGATGTCTCAAAGAGCAATAAAATACAGCGATCTGATCACCACTTTCTAAGATCGAAATTCATGATACACATGTGTGAGAAATGTGTCTAGTCGTATAGTAAAATTATAATCATAAATTTTCAAGTATAAAGACTAAAAACAATAATCAATTTTAAAGCTTAATCATATGTTAGAATTTTTTTAATACTTAAGGTTATAAAACTAGTAATATTTACATGAGATGTTCCATTTGTGTTCTTTAAAAAAACAGTATGTAAATTATCAATATGTAAAAGACAAAATGTCTCCAAAACATAAAATAAATACATTATAGTTTCAATACTTGTATTTCTCATCAATGTAATTCTAGCTTAAAACAGGCGTGAATCAAATATTTGTTTCACTTAAATAATGCCAAATTATTGTCACTTATTGTCTACCAGATTTCCTATTATACCTTGTTTCGATTTGAAAGGTACATTAGTAGAACTTTAATATATAAGTGGATTAGTTTTAAGTTCTAAAAAAGAGAGCCGGTGTAGACTCAAAGATATATTAGAAGACTCGTAATTTATAAGTAGAGATATTGAATCTCAAAATTTCTTACAAATACTTTTTTTCATTCGGCAGAAGTTAGCAGACGTTAAATAGGACATGACTTAATAAATTCAAATTGTTTATCATTAACGTTGTACTTTGAAGCAATATTATAAGTAATCTTCAAGCTTACTCAACGTTACTTTACGCTAGGATTGATTGATAGATGAATGGATTGTGTATTATAAATCACATTTTGAAATTACATTAGGGTTTTTGAAGACGGAGCTCCTAATTTTGGAACCACAATAAAGTGAGGTGGCGACCCTCTCGTCAGACTTCTATGCCATATGAAGTTTAAGACTGAACCTCGACAGATTTAATAGTTATTAACCCTATTATACTCGACTGTCTATTGTAGCATCATAAAGCGAACTCAGAATCAATTGGGAAAAAATATATTATAGATTTGAAAAACTAAAAAACATGCTTTTATAAGTAGAAACAAAAAGTAAAAAATTATTCTTTTTATATAAGAGTAAAATGATTCACGAGAAAATTAATGTTATTGTGGTAAAAGCGTGGGGTGCTCGATATAAATTGTTATAATTTCTTACTAGTTCTATTCCGATGGGCAGAGTTAGTGTTAAAATGTAGTACAAAGCACCCCACGCTTTCACCACAATGGTATTAATTTTCTTGTTAATCATTTTATTCTTATATTAGAATTATTTTTTACTTTTTATTTCGATTAACTATGAGAGCGTGTTTTTTTTAAACTATAATTTATTTTTCATTTTTTTTTTTTTTTTTTTGTGATCTACAATAAAAGTGTGTTTTTCAGTCTTTTAAACTATCATTTATTTATTGATGAATTAATCTTAATTGCGTCATTTTTAGAGTCTAAAATACTCGTTGGAATCCTATCAATACGTCGATACGGCTGGTTTATACAATGATGTAGGATTACATGTTTATTACATTTTTTGATATTTAATACATCTTTGAATTTTAGATATATATTTTGAAGAGTTATTTTATCGGTACCTCTGATATTTCAGCTGTTTTATATACAATTTGATGTGATCTGATAGTCATCTTAATCTTTAATCTGATGATTGTCAGGACAAGAAATATTATTATTGTATTGTCTGGTTTTGAGTGTGTAAATTGAATAATCTGACTTTTAAATAAAAATAATTAAAATTTACATATAGTGAAGTATAAAAGTGTTAAAAAAATGAATAGGAATTATATCGACTATACTTCTATAATATTTAAATATTTACGTCCTGCTGAACGAAAAATTTACTATTCGTTTGCATTAGTCAATATATACTATGTTAAAGGATATGATCAGGAAGCATAGACTATGAAAAAAAAAAATTAACATATAAACAAAGAAAAAAAAAAAAAAAAATTAAATATTTAAAAAAAATTATCTTATAAATTTGATCCATCCCCAACATGAAAATATCTATTCTTATTTCGCATTTCTATCCGTAGACCAACCGAATGTTTGCATTTATCATATTATTTTATATATATTAATGACTTCTTCTAACTCTCTTTAACTGTACCCCGTTAAATCATTTCCTAGTTCTTTCGCATCTTAATCTAATTGCTCGCGCGCATAATCTTAATCTTAATCTAATTGCTCGCGCGCATTTGCATCCAATCGCGACTCCTGTTACAAAAGAGTCGTACGATCTTCACCGCCAGTATAAAACACTCGGAGCACACTGGTTACGCGCGCACTTCTTCCTTCTTCTTCGCTCTTGTCATCATGTAGTGTGCTGCAGCTAGTGTTTGTGTTTGTGTTGCGTGTGTATGTCTTTTTGTCAGTACGTCCATCTAAATGTCTTCCATGTTAAATGTTTAATAAAGAAGAATAACTGTTCGACAACTGCTTCCTCCATAATAATGAACCGGCATCATCAACCTTCATAAATAGTAACTTATACGAAAAAAACACCGGCCACGCTGTGAAAAATCCTTTACTAAATTCGTCGCAATCTTTACTAAATCAGTCATCATTCATTATATATATATATATATATTCGTGGGTTATATATAATCTATGTTACACTACATTATTATTTACATTAATCTAGAAGTAGATCAAACTTTACTATTACACTCATTTTGTCACAGTTTTTCTGAAACTACTAACGTGTTTTAATCAGTTATCTTTAGCCCAAACACTCAATGTTATGGCTATTGAAAAACTTTTTCGTGGTTAATCAATTTTCATACCATTGCGTGTACGTGAGAAATAAAAATGATATATATATATGTTATAAATCTGTCGAGATTCTAATTTTTCATATTGGAGTAGTGTAAAAGCTTAAAAAGAAGCGCTCGTAGCAGAGTTCTTTCATCTCCCTCATTATTTAAACAGATTACAAATTGTGTATTTTGTCGAAAATAGCTTTCGCATTGATTATAAGAATGGCATATGATAAATAATTCCATCTATCAATCAACCACTGGCTTAAATATTGTTCGGTAAGTTTGAAGATAATCTGTACTGCTATACATGCCATGTCCCACTGCTAAAAATAAAATCTGGGAGAAGGATACAAGGAATGGAAGCATAATGAGTCAGAATTTTTTCTACTTACTACTATAATATTAAGCTTCTATTTTTTAATTCGGTAATATCTATCTATGTAACTGACACCCAAATCGTAACGACTTGTTGTGGACCAATAATCAACTCTCGTTCTGACCGTTGCAGCGTTTATTCCTCATATCTGAGCTTTATGAAGTCCAAATTGAAATAAATTTCGGCTTCATATTGGAACTGCACTGACTGAGTTCGCATTTTTAGCAGTATCATGACGACCAGAGTAGACATCCAAGAGAGAGTCCAATGCAACGTAGGGATCCTGCTCTTTCTGCCGCTCACCAAATGATCCCGATCTGAGATGTCTGATAACAATCAACACACATTAATCGCGCTTGTTCACGTTTGTTAACAAGAATGTAAATTCCATACTTTCATATGTCTAGTAATGAAGAATTACATATAGGATGGTTGATAAAGATGATTCGAGTGCTTAGCCATTTGACTATATCTATGTCTTTGTGATAGGGGTCTTTAGAGTTGTCGACAGACTGTTACCATTTTTACAACCAACTAATACTTAGACGGTATACTTTGCTATGAATAGTCTTTTACCTTGCTAAATATTTCCTTGACAGCTAGGTGAATTGTCTCTCCCCCATAAAGTGCTTTTTGGAAAGCTTTCTGCAACTATCCCAGCACGTTAGGATTAAGCCAAGTATTTAAAAATAAATCTCGAAAAATAAATTCAGGATCTCAATCAGTACATGCCACACCAGATGATTGCTTGCGTCCGTCTCTGAAGTAGTCCAACGTTTTATTGACTCTCATTTTATCATAATAGAGCTCTGAAGCCAATCATTCAATTGCTCTGTACTTGTAATCGTTTAATAGTATGTGTAAATACTATCTTCTTCTTTTTGTTGCAATTTTTCGCATGTCGATCTTTATGTCGAAGAGTATATCTGGATTACTAATTCCTTTTAATGTAGTAAGAGATCAATGTGTGTGTGCAATCAAGAGAGACGTAATTTCGTTCGATAAAGACCAAAAAATATTTTTGAACAGATAAAATTACTGAACTGAATCAAAAAGTATGCTTAATTACAGGATCACTCACACAAAAGTTTTAATCGATTACTTTTAAATCGCAATTATGCAGCAATTTTTAATGTAAAAATATTACATGCACTTAAAAAATTAATGTCATAGTATTGTTGATAAGACTGGGGATCTAGAATTAAATGCAAATCAATCGCAAAGAGCAAGGCAGTTCTTCAGGAGCGATGGAAATTTATTGTCGAAAAACTGTCCTTGAAATACAGAATACACAGCGAAATTCGCAGAATAAATGTCAGGTCTTCACACCTTCAACAGGGCTCAGACACAACTATCAGTGTCTAAATATAAATATGTTAAAGATTATTCACAAGCACTCGCTCGTTCTACTCAAAAGCCGAGCCAACCACTAGTCGATTCTTCACGGCCAAATCAATGCAACTCTGCAATAGTCAAAACAAGACTCAGTTTCTGCGAGCTATACCTTATTTATAGATCTCGTGGATCTTTCGAGAAAAATCCACTTGAATCGTAGATCGGGATATTAGTGGATTTCTCCACTAATTTTCAGAAGAATCCATAAGGTCACCCACTCGCTAAAAGTGGTTGCTAACATGGTCGGCAAAAATGATGTCAATTTGGCTTTGTCGCCAAGATTTCGCCAATTTTCATAGGACCGTTATTATAATATAAGGAATGGCGTTGCTTACGAATATTGCACAATTTTAACATAAAACAAATACAACATAGAGTAATATAAATTATATTACAATTACACATCCAGATATAAATTATTTTCACTATTTTAAGTATTCTTTACACAAATTCGTAACAGTATTTACATTTTATTATCCACTTCAATGAAATTTTGTGGACATCTTTTTATTCTCTAATTTCTGATAAAATGTTTCCTAGGAGTGGCAAGATGTGGATGTTTTTATTTTAGTTAGGTATTTATTTCTGCTTTTGTGTGATAAATGCCCTTCTGTAGCCTTACTAGCATCTATGTTCTACGTATTTATACTACAAATTCAAACTGAAAATATTATATCATTATTCTGTACGAAGTGAATTTCTCTTTTAAAATCAATAGAGTAATCGCCTTAACAAACAAATGAACAACTCCTAATGCATATCAGTATTTTAATAGGATAACATGGTTTATAAAATTATCAACAAATATTTTATTTGAAAAATTAAGTGTGGGACAGAGGTAAATTAAGTTGTTGTTGTTTTTTTTACATTTTTGAATAAATTTTTGTAGTTTCTTTCAATCCATAATTTTCATTTATCAGCAATCTAGATAATATTCATTTTACTTTCACAACTGACGAAATTCAACTTCAAAATCAATTATCACAGTAAAGATCCAAACATTAACCAAGCCACAATTTTATATGACATCCTTCTAAATTGCGTATTTTATTCTTGTATTTTGACAGCCTAAGACAAATATAGAGACTGAAAAGGAAGTTATGATCTACGCGAAGATCGTAAAATCTTCTTGATGTGTCAGGAAATAAGAGCCTTACTGATGAATCCTAACTTGATCGTTCTCAGGAAATTATTGAGATTTTCAGATTTCGTAATATTTGATGTAAAATCCTGAAGGAAAGTCACTATGATTTTAGCAATAAAACTATTACAATATCTGTTAATTCGTAGCAGATTTATTTATAAGTTTTTAAAATGTTTTTTAAGATTTAATTTTTAATTTTATATTTTATTCCTTATTTATATAAACTGATTTAATAAAATATTAGAATTAATTGTAATATATATTACATCTAAATTGAAGAGACTGGATTTATTTTCGTGGACAGCACTATTATTCCCATAAGCATCAAATTATGTATAAATCCCCTATTTTCATGGATAACTGTGACTTTGATGGCCATGGTTTATGAAATCGAGGGTTGATCACTAAAGCTGTAGCCCCTGAAGATTTGCCATACTAATTCTGTATCCTCCCTCCTAATCCTTTATCCTAAAATAGAATCCCTCCCTTGGCATAGTGTGGAAATTTGGGGGTGAGGTACCAGCTCTAGTATCTTCTTCGTTACGCAACTGAGATTCCAAATATGATATGGTCTGTCACCAAGTAAATTTTTACTCTAAAAATATTAAGATAGTTGATTTCTAAAGGGGTGTTAGAATATGCGAGTACCAGTTTACCCATGGTACTAAAATACTTCTCATCAAGTATTTTCTTTGTGTTGAAGGTGGGAATTTTTCATTGAAGACAGAAATTTAGATTCTTGAAAATATTTGATAAAGAACAGGGATTGGCAAAGCAATGTGCAAATTGCTGTTTGAGAAGAAATGAAAATGGAAAGAATCCAAAAAAGACGATATTATGCTATTCCCATTGCAATGTAAGACTTAGTACTGCATTATGCTTTAAATTCTATGTGCATATATATAGTAACATAAAATGAAAGAAATACATGGCATAATAAAATTGAAAAAAAAATTATATCACTAACAAAGCTAGAAGATATAAACCAGATTTCAAGAAACACAACTTTAAAAATGATGGAAAAGTCTATTGTAGAAGAATTAACTAAGCGTATGTATAACATGGAACAGAATTAGAACTTTAAAATGTAAGAAACCAAAAGAGTCAATAGACTAAAATGAAGACCTATTATGATTTCTAAAGCTGTTGCTGAATTAGGACCAGCAAAATTAGGGTTAAATATATTTTATGGATCCAACCTTCCCCTGTTCAGCAGAAATTTTATACATAACAGGAAAACATACCCATATTGAAAAGTTAGGCCTAAAACCAACCACGTGTAATTTGCAACCAACAGAAAAATAAAATAAAAATAATAGAAAATATGAAAGGAAATGAATCTTAACAAAATACAAATAAAAATAATTTTGAAAAGGAATAATGAAGCAAAAACCTACATGAAAAAATGCAAATAGCCGGAGAGCGGAAAAAAAGAACTGTACGTACGAGAGCAATCACGCTAAATGACCGTTAAAAATGACGTGTTGAGTTGGTCAAACCAGAAGCAAAAATTAGTGGCACTACCTGGATAGCTTTTTTTGTATATATATATATATATATATATATATATATGCCCATAAAAAATCCTCAAACGTTTTTTTTATATATATATATATATATATATATGAAACATTCTTCATAACTTATAGAGTGTACTTATAAAAAGCAAACATTCAGGGGGGGGGGATTGTGTACCACAATTATAAAGTAGAAATGTGAAAACTTTAAAATTGAAAAATAAAATAAAATTCTTTAATTTTTGTATTCTGTAATAAAAAAATAATGAAAATTGCCTTTTTAAAAAAAAAAACAATTTGGGCAAAGGAATTAATTGTTAAAGGGTTAACAACAGAAATAGATTTTCAAAACTACACAGAAGCCTCAAGGCTTTACGAAGTTTCAAAATACCTTTTTAAATGCACTTCATGCAAAATATACTTTTCATTATTTCTATGCCTGATTTTAATTGTTTTAAAAAAGAAAACTGTGTAGTACTTATTATATACAGTGGACCCCAAAAGTGTTCGTACACTTGCAATTTCCTGTAAAATTTAGTGTTTTCGACTAATAAAAATTAATATATTGGAATTGGAATTTTTTTATAATATCTGCAACTTGTTCTTAATGGAATTGAGTAATTAATTTTTTAAAAATAGTATAACTATAATTTTTTAAAATTTATAATCAAAAACCTACTGAAAAGTTATGCCAAAAAGTCTTCGTACACTTAACAAAAATCTCAACATAGCTTTAAGTATAATATTTCTTTCTTAATTTAGTACTTAGTAGGATTACTTTTAGTGTTCACAACAATTTTTAAACGTCTTGGTATAGATTTAATCAGTTTTTTCTAATTTCTGCATCATTTTTCCTCAATGCTTCTGTGGTTATTGTTTTTACTTCAAATTATGTGTTTATATGTCATGTTTTCTATTTTTTTTAAAATCAAATTCTCACCAAATATGTTCCACTGAGCTAAATAAACTAAATGAGGAGGTATTTTCATAATTTTGGGACAGTTATAGAGACACCAGCGGCGTGCATCGAGAGCAGTGTGCTTGGCATCATTATCCTGATAAAAAATGAAGTCGTCTTTAATATCCAAATTTTGGGCGGATAATTTCAAATTTCTCTTTAAAACATTTAAACAGAGCTCATGATTCACAATACCTTCAAAAAATACCAAATTACCTACTTTTGAGGTAATTTGGTATTTTACCTACAAATTACTACCAAATTACCTACACTCAAGAACACTTCCACCTCTCCATGGTTCATTAGTCCTACTAGATTCTTGGGATTAAGTTTCAAAAAATTCAAAATTGGCAGCAAATTGATTGGAATGACATAAAATTCAACATTTTTGGCTCTGGTCGTCATACAGTAATTTGTAAAGGAAAAAATGAGGAATTTAATCCCATTAATTTATGTGGAACAAGAAATCCTCCACCTCCATGCTTTAATATGTAGATGGATGTGTTCTTGAGTGGGGGTGTGAATCGGCTTCAGGATTAGGTAATTTGGTATTTTTTGATGTTATTGTGAATTATGAGCTCTTTTAAATATTTTAAGGCGAACTTTTAAATTATCCGCCCAAAATTCGGATATTAAAGACGACTTCATTTTTTATCAGGATAATGATGCCAAGCACACTGCTCTCGATGTACGCCGCTGGTGTCTCTATAACTGTCCCAAAATTCTGAAAATACCTCCTCATTTAGTTTACTTAGCCCAGTGGAACATATTTGGTGAGAATTTGATTTTAAAAAAATAGAAAACATAATATATAAACACATAATTTGAAGTAAAAACAATAACCACAGAAGCATTGAGGAAAAATGATGCAGAAATTAGAAAAAACTGATTAAATCTATACCAAGACGTTTAAAAATTGTTGTGAACACTAAAAGTAATCCTACTAAGTACTAAATTAAGAAAGAAATATTATACTTAAAGCTATGTTGAGATTTTTGTTAAGTGTACGAAGACTTTTTGGCATAACTTTTCAGTAGGTTTTTGATTATAAATTTTAAAAAATTATAGTTATACTATTTTTAAAAAATTAATTACTCAATTCCATTAAGAACAAGTTGCAGATATCACAAAAAAAAATTACAATTCCAATATATTAATTTTTATTAGACGAAAACATTTTATAGGAAATTGCAAGTGTACGAACACTTTTGGGGTCCACTGTATATACCGAAATAATAATTCGTCTAGCAGACGACGAGACGAAATCATGACAAAACTGGGTAAAGACGCATTCATTAAGTTTCATGAAGTCAGACAGTGTCTAAATCGAAATGATTTGTAAGAAAATATTAGTACAAAAGAGCCCTCATACTATATATTATAGTCGTCATAACAGCACAAATTATAACTAATCAGTTAAAAGTATTGCAATAATTATTCTACTTATCATTCTACTTGCAAAAATTGTTTAGTAACGATCGCTGATTCATCTTAAACCTAACAAGACCTAACACTTTCTCGTTGTCGTGGAGTACATGCAAAAGGTGGAGTGTCATTCAGATCTCAATCTCAAAGTCTGTCTACGGTTTAAAATAGTGAGGCATGTTGGCTGTTTTAATTAAATTCTTTATTAGACAAGGAAATATCATTTAACTACTTATTCGTGTCGTCTGAAAGTGGAGACCATTAGATATAGCAAAAAGTTAAATTACAATTAAAGATTTAATACTTACTTAGCATTGACTGGAATATCTATACTCTCAGTTGTAGAAAGTTATCTGAATTCATAACAATAAAACTAATTTTTTTTTGTTAATTTTTTTAGTTTTCTTTTTGTTTTGGTACTTACGTATAATACCATCGGTGAATTTCGCAAAATGAAATAACGCCACTAAATACTGGTGTTATGTTTATTGTTTTGTAACAAGCGCGAGACGGTTTTCCACTAATTGGCTACGAATCACAGCATTTGATGACATCTTTTGATTTAAAGAAATTGGCCGATGGTATAATACATAAGTACCCTTTGCTTAAAATTTTAATACACAGTTAAGCTTTTTTTTTAAATGATTATTTGTTTGAGTTAGTATTATTCTAGAAATACAACTATATGAAAGTTAGGGTTTGCTTACTAAATATTTTTTACTTATTTCTACTCTACTTAAAGGTCCACTAGACACAACTAGCACCCCTGAGCAGCGGTCACATGACGAAAACTTGCTTCTTTGTAATTTTTAGCCTTGGTTGACACATTTTTCCTCTTTCTAAGAAATGTAAAGACACTGATGTCCAGTTTTATTTGTGACGGATTCTATTCGTGATTCTTCTATTAATCCACTTGGGGTAATTCTTCTTTAACTGTGATTTAAGTTTAAAACCGCCTTCTGTAGAAAGAACTGGATTTATGCTAATTTCAGTGCTATTTAAACCCTGGAAATGGGTGTGCTAGAGTTAGTCCATAGTTCTCACATAATCACTCGAGTGAGTTGAAAAATTGTCTTTCGGGGGAGAAACGTGGAAGTAAGAAAGAAGTTTTGAAGTTGACTATAGTAACCCATATATAGGACAGATCCGACAAGTGCTCTACCATCGAATCAAAAAAGCGTTTAACTGATTGTTTTATAAGCTTAAGGTAGGAAACTCATTTAGATTGTTCCTATAGCTTAGAATCTTTAATTGACCATAAATTGGTTAGTCCGAAACCTAAGTAATTAGTTTTATAACAATGTCTGATTCCCCGATGTTCTAAAATACACCTGCAACCTTCGGGTTGAGACACATTTAACAAAGAAACATTTGTGCAATTTATATGTATAGTTATTTTTTCAACATATTAAGGAAATTTAAACACTTGGTTAAATGAAATTTTAATTCTTCTTATTATTATTTTCATTCTAATGTTAACACTTTAGACATATGTTATTATTTCCACCTTTGTCGTACCACACAAAAAGTAATCTCTGTTCAAGGGAATAAATGTCCTTTCATTATAAAAACATTTAGAAATATTTCAGCTGACAAAATTGTTCAACACCAGTTGGAGACAAAATCTATTTCCAACACACACACAATTGATTTACCCATTTCTCTACAGTAATTCAATTTTCTCACCCGATGGAGTTGTAAATTTTCTTCTTCTTCATAATATCATTATATGTTGGACTTCCCGGGAAGAATGTATGAAAGCTATTTTTATTCTATTCTTACTTTCTTGTGATTGAACGAGTCATTTAAACTTCTTTCCGACAGTCCATATTTATTTACGCAGATGTGATTTATTTGACCATCAAATATGGCAAAGAAATAAAAGTATCCTACGCGTCTTTCACTGAAAGAAAGTTAATTATTTTTCGTTTAGTTTTGTCTTTGCTTAAATGACTTCAATTATATTAAATTATCTTCATACAAGTAACTAAATACAAAAATATTTCATAAACGATATATATTACTTGAAATTATATCTAACGTTACATTAAAATCTATAATTTTCTTGAAGGGGAGCTTTATTTATGTAAAATTAACTAATAAGCGAATATGAAAAATTCAAAATGTTAAGCCAAAACAATACTTAAGAGATGTAACTCTGATTAATAACATGTAAAACTAATGCATCCTCAAAGAAGTTAGAAC
>BMAO01010300.1:0-28198 GCA_019973975.1 Trichonephila clavata
TCAAAACAAATTGTATAATAATATTATATTTATCATAGTTATCAATTTATTTAATGAATATTTAATATAAACATTTCTAAGTACTTTAATCATATCCTCTATATCAATAGAGTTGAATAAGTCTTCGAAATCAAAGCTATGCAAATATTTAACACGCTTACCTTGCATGTTCTCAACGATATCTTTACTATTCTTTACAATAATGGAGTTTGAGATATTGTCTAGAGTGTGTTGTATAACTTTTTGCAACACCTTGCCTGGTTGTGTAACATAGTATTAAACCATTAGTAACAGTTCTGAATTTAATTGGACACTTATGAAATTTTGGTGTTAGAAAATATAAGGAAAATTGATATTCTTTGTATATAAATCTAGTTTTTTATAAAAAGCTGAATACGGTTACTGATTTCTCTATTGCTGCTATTAGATTTAATAAACGCATTATTGTTTTGAAACTGTTTGTTAAGTATAAAGTTATAAAACCATTTGCAAATGATTGCATAGTTGCCCGAACTTTATCTACATACACAATAATGAAATCTTTTTGAAGATTTGAAATTTGGTGTTTTATATCTTTGTAAGAAATATTTTATCAGTTTTATAGTTAAGATTAAGTAACTCACTCAAAACTTTGCATTTAAACTCATTGAATGCTTCGAAAGGAAAGTTGTATTTAATTGTTATTTTTGTAATGAAGTTATTAATATCTTTAGAAATTTGTGCTTTAATAGCTTTATATTATTAGAACGCATAATTCTAAAGCCAGTACCCTTAACCATTATTTCTCTGAGAGTTTTATCCTTAATAATATTTAAATTACCAGATATGACATGTTTATGATATTCATCAATGAATCTTCATAATTATGACAATTACATACAATATTATTATGTTGCAAATCAATAGAATTGTAGTTAACGATGGATCTACCAATTTTCTTATTATATTTAAATGCCTTTTTAATGTTAATGTTTTTTACTGGGAAAATTGAATATATTTCTCAAACACTTTAGTAAAGTTTACATGATTATAGGATTTACTCATGAAAAGGGATGTTACAGTATTCAGTTGTAGAATTTAAAACATTATCATGTATTGATATATTAAACTTACTGATTAAGAAATTACAAAAATCTTTCATAACATGTAAGGCTTGGCATTCTATAAAGTTATCGTAACTAAGTATATAATTAAAAAGTTTGATTTCTTTTTTATTCAAACCAAAAACATGAAATTTTTTATTTGATTAATGTTATAAACAGGTTCAAAATCACTACAGAATTCATTAATTTTAGCTGTAATATCCTTGGAATCTTAATTTTTTTTATTCTTTTACCTCTTTTTGTTCTCTTGGCTATTTTATTAATATTATTATTATGACAATTATAAAAAAATTCTTTGTTATCTTTTTGCTGTATGCATTGCAAAACATTTTTGCCATTATATAATGTGTTCAGTCCATGAGGATATATTGTATTATAGAAATGAATAAAATGGTTTTCCCACCATAATCTATCTTTTAAAAAGGGAACTATTCTGAGAATGAATATATCAATATTATCAAACCCATGCATGTGAAAGTGTCTTATTTTAATATTATTATTATATTTATTAATGTAATGTTTAGTATGAGATCTGTGAAGATTAATTCGAATATTTAAGTGTGTAGAAGTCTGACCAATATATTTATAATTACATTTTTTACAATTCAACATATAGATACAATTAAAAGACTTACAGAATATAAAGTTGGAGTTGGTATCCAACTGTTCATAATTGATCACGGGGCATGTTTTACATCTTTTATCTTTACATTTATTGTAGCGAAAATGAATATTCGGGTATAATGACAATCAACAATATATATATATATAAATATATATATCACCGAAAACAATTTTTTTAAAGGGAAGAGTTTTGATATTCTTGTGATTAATATTTTTAATTAACAAAATTATCAAATGAGATTTAGTATGTGTGCTTCGGGAATCCGTTTTGATATTTTAATTTTATTCATAATAATATAAGCATGCACAGCTTGAAAAATATTGTGACCAAATTCATTAGTTCTTCCCCT
The DNA here is from genome assembly GCA_019973975.1 of Trichonephila clavata. Lineage (NCBI taxonomy): Eukaryota > Metazoa > Arthropoda > Arachnida > Araneae > Nephilidae > Trichonephila > Trichonephila clavata. The sequence continues at coordinate 2,078 of BMAO01010300.1, forward strand.
CCCCCAATAAACAACACACAATCTAGAATTTTTGCATGAGTTGCACAATTCGTTTTTGAAATGACTTTTTACTGTATATGTAATTGGACATATGTTAGTCTCATTACGCGTGGTAGAAAATTAGGTTTTTTTTACCAGAAACTTTTCTAGCAGATGATCTGAAAAGTAAACATGGCATTTTGTTTAGTCTGCTGTTTAGCATCAGTGATTGCTCCATAACCAAAAAACGCAGGTAAAGCTTTGACATTTTGCAGACTTCTTTACCATGATTCGGGTATCGTATAAGCCAATAAAAAATATCGCTGATCTGTTGATTTTTTGAGTACCATTTCGCCTTAATGGAAAAAAAAAATTAAAAATCCTGTTTTAAATATTACAAGGAAGAATATATTTTATTTACTTATCTTCAGTATGAGAACTTTCATAAAAATCAAAATAAAGAATTCTATTAATTTCCCAAAGATTTTATTTTAATAATCATGTACACTATAAATACATTAAAATATGGTAAAAATTAATTAATTTTAACGGTGACAGATGGAAATGATTTCATATTTTAAGAAATGAATCGTAGATTAAAGGAAAGATATTTCATTAATTATTCAAAAATTCCCTTCATTATTTTATTTTTTTGCTTCTCGTCATTTGTCATACCGCAGATGCAAATATTTTTTTTTCAATTGTGAAATAAATAGTTTACAGTTAAATGTGTTTTTTTAAAGGAATTAATGATTTAGTTTTAAAAATGTAGTCATATATCATTTGTCATAAATATAATTTATTTAAATGAAACTGCTAAAATAAAATTATTCGAAGCAGTGGAATAAAGAAAAGAGAAATATATATTAAATTATTTTTTTATTTCTTTATTTTCCCGTCACGTGGATTAATTAGTATTTATTCTCCTAGATAATTCATGCTGCTTCCATTTAAAATAAATAGGAAAACGATAATAGGAAGTTAAGTGTGCTTCAAAAAAAATACATAAATACAGGTATACAATTTCTAAAATGTCTGACAAATTTATTTTCAATATAATCTTTATTTATTTTTTTATTTTAATGCAATTATGTATTAGTTTGAGATATGTATCATTACTTTTTTTAATGTTCAGTACTAGAAAAAGAAGGGGAAAAATAAAGAAAATATTTCATCTCGTAAAAAGGAAAGTAACGTTTGAAAAAAAAATGTTAATTCACATTATTACAATTATATTTGGATAAAGCTGCAAAAAAAAAACTATTAGGCGATAAAATATATTTGATTTACGATCTACTGGATACATATATTCAAAATAAATTATTACCCCCGATTATTTTCCTAATTAAATTTCCTTGGCAAAACAAAAATTTCAATAAAATATTAAGCATTTTTGTACATGTTAAGCAACACATTTCAAGATGAGTTTAATTTGATTATGATAAGTGAAAACTATAAACATTAACAATTCTATATAAAAAAAGAAAATGAATCGACTTTCACTTTTATATGTTTGTATAAAGGAAGGAAATTTTGAGAAGTAATCTCTAATTATTTTGTATAAAAAAAGTTGGTTTATATGTGACGAGCAGTCATTCATAATTTTTATTTTTTCTGCAAATACTCGTATTTATAAAACAATTTCAATGCAAATCTATTTAACATGAATATATTAATACCTACTAATAAATTTATCATTCTTTAAACTCCAATTAAAATGTTTCCTTAGCTATTTATTTCTTCTAATTATCGAAAATTCAAAAGTAGAATTATGCTTCAACATACTCATAGTAATAACATTAAGCATTTTTATTGAGTCATCTGACAACAAATCACACAATATAATCTGACACAAATATAAAATTACAATATATGGGAACTGAATGTATCTTCTTTAAGTTAAAAATAAATTGAAGTTAAAAATTTTATTTTTGAAGTGAAAACTTCTTTAGCGGCGTTGGGCTCTTTTTGGTAGGGGAAAATCTTATGGGTTCGCGTCACCGACATGCTCTGAATAGCGCATGCGCAGTGTGTGCTGTTCGCTTTAGACACTTTTTGGATGGGTGAAATCTCGTGCGTTCGCGTCACCGACATGCTTATAGCAGTTTTTCTGTAGCTATACAGCTGACGTATAGATCTGTGTATATCATAAGTGAAATTGAGTGGATTTAGTGAAAAGTTCAATGTGTATATACTGTGCATTGTTAAAATAGCGTTTTTGTTTGATTATTATTTGAATCATTTAATTGAAGAATCATTGCACAGTATAGTAGTGAGTACTAAATAAATAAAATAATATTTGTAGGATAAAAAATAAATAACAGAAAATTACTTTATAATCATTCGCATTTATTTTGGCGTTTGAAAATTTTATATTATTTTAAATTATTTTAAATTATTAAATCGTCGTGTTTATTCTGGCCTTTGAAAATTTTGTATTATTTATTCTCTGAAATTTAACCTCTGCAATGCATCACGCAATCTGGATTAGTATTTCACAGTGGCTTAGACGTTTTCTTACTACCATGATAAAACAGACATCTAGTTGTTCAATCATAATTTTATCGTGGATTTTGAAATTAAAATTTTATAAAATCTACTATTCATTCAAGATAAATGTGTTGAAGTTTAAAATATGGTTAAAAATGCAAAATTATAGTTTATTACCTTATATCATTAAAATATTTAGTTTGAAATAACGAAAACGGCTCCGACTTTAAATCCATTAAATATTTTATTTTATTTAAAAATTTAATGTTTCGAAATCATTATTTATTAATTTAAATTTTCAAAAATAAAACATATGCTCTTCCATTTTTTGCAAAATGATTATCTATAATTTTATATATCATTTGCGAAAAAATATTGTCAAGGAATTAGGGTTATTTTAAATATCCGTTTTTCATATTTGCTTAGATCCTTAACACTTTCCCTAATTTCTGCTTTGGCAATGGCTATTCACAAATCACAGCGAGGTACTTATGATGCTATTGTCTACGAATACGATCGCAAACACCCTAGAGAATTAGTTTACGTTGCTTTAACTAGAGTAACGAGGATTCAATGGTTATTTTTTGGTTACTCAAGAAAAGATTAGCAACAGCTGGAAATTTTGAATTGGTAGAACAGAAACGACTCTAAATGCTTCAGAAACAGATAAACATCATAACAGATCAACAAATCATCGAGAGGATCCAACGTTGGAATTGAAAAGGTTACAAAACAATGCACTACAAACGGGTCACCAAACCTTTTCTAGAATTCATCTCCAACAAGAAAGGATTATTGATATTTTCATTAAATTGTCAAAGATTGCATGTGCATAGAGCTGACTAAAAAATGATGCTATCGTAAAAAAGTCAGATGCTCTGCTTTTCTCAGAAATTCGTGAAAAACGAAGAACCACTTGATATTCCGAATTTCAACTTTGTTGTAAGTTATAAAAGACCGAAGTTCCAGCAGCAGGCACACCTATTTATCACAATACTCAAGATACGTCACTCTTCTTTACTTCACATATAGACGTACATACTAAATTCACTAGTAGCATTGGTGTTAATGTTTCTGACATAGGCGAAATATTTGTCGCTCGTTTGGATTCCGAGAATGGGCAATACATATTAATGGTTGCCGTTTATATTTCGCCTGGAAATCTATGTGACAGATACAACAATTTTTATTTGAAAATTGGATGATTTATACAAAAGAAGGTTCTGCAATACTCGATAAGATATTTGGCGAAAAATATGATAATGTACGATGATTTAAGTGGAGACTTCAATATTAACTTTACAGATGATAAAAATCTACCACTAATTGAATTTCTAAAAGAAACACTTAATTTAAATATGTCCAATGATCGAAAACTCAGTACTACAAAATATAAAACGGCGATAAATGTGGTTTTTATATGATACTTAGATAAATTTGAATAAAACATTTCCCTTTCTTACTTTAGTTACAATACGCCTATTGTATCTTTTTTAGAAAAAAATGAAATGATTGAAAGTACAAAAAGTCTAAGTATTGTTGAAATTAATGATGACAATGATGCAAACAATTAAAATAATGTTAAAAATCACAAGTACATTGAAATTTAAGTAAATACAAATACTATCCATAAGTGATATGATTGTATATTAATTGTTATTTCAATTGAATTGTATTTAAATTTTGTCATTATCTTGTACAGCCTGTAATATATTTGAAAAAAAAACCATATAAACATGCATTTAGTTGTTGCTCGGTGTGTCAATAGATGTGAAAACCAGATTGAGGTTGATAATTTTAATTCAAACATTATGAAATTTCAAATTTTTATTCTAAAATTTCAAAGTTTTTACTTCTATCAGCAGTCTTTATAACTGCCAAAAAAATTTTTAATTACTTCAAAAATTTTGTTTTTAAAAAAATTCTTGGAAAATGTATTCTAGCTGAAATCTCGGAACTAAGAACAGAATAATATGAACTATGCATGCAATAAATCGCATGCATAGTTCATATTATTCTTTCAGTCTTTTAGCTGTTAACACTTTTCAATTTAAAATAATAGAAAAGAAGGAAAAAAAACCCTTCTTTTTCGTCAATTTCTCTTTTAAAATTTCAAATTATTTATATTGGATTAGCAATACTTTTCAAATTTCATCCACTTAAATGTTATATCATAGTCAAGTATATTAAAAAAATCATATCCGAATAAAAAATTTTAAATGAAACATTTTTTAATAGATTTTTTAGTTTTCTTTAAGGACAGAGCCAACAAATAAAAAAATCAAAATCATGAGAGTAAATAAAAATGCACATATGAAGGATTTTGCACAATTTTATGCTTACACTAACAATTTTAGTCTCTGAAATATGTAGTTATATGTGTATATATTAATGTATATATGCTATAATAGTATACATATATACATAAATTAGAAATAAATTTTTAAATGGACAATTTAAAAGAAATTATACTAAGATTATTGTTATTCAAATATAAAATCCAACCTATATATATATTCTGAAACATGTCAGTTTTTTGAAAATATATTTCTTCTAACTATTATTTTATAAGTTATTTAAAATTTATCTTTATAAGTACTTATACATTCATATACGTTTGAATATATACTCATTGCTTTCAAAATACGATGAAAAAATAAATACTAAATTTGCAAATGAATACTGTTATTATAAAGATGTAAAATTATATAAATACATTTTGTTAAAATAAATAACAAGATAAAGATAATTCTCAAAATAAAAAAAGATTATTTTTGTATTTCTAATTACTATTTTACATTCAATGACAGTAATTTCTTTAAAAGAAAAAAAAATTCTAATTCGGAAAAAAATATTCTTTTCTTTTTATTCTTTAAAACACTCCAGTTTTTTTTTCTCAAGTTTTTCGCTTTTTTTCGAAGAAATTATAAAACAAGTAGTAATTGATTTTTTTATCTTCTTTTCATGATTTTGCAAAAATGAATGTTAATTGATTTCTTTTTCAGAAGTCTATTTTGACAAAGAAAAAGTACTTGGAATATTAAAAAAGAATCAGTGCAATTACGTAGAAGTTTTCAGAAAAAATATTTTAATGAAGCAATAATTAATTTTATTTTGAAGAAAAGAATGTTTTCTATGTGTAACTTGAAGAATATTTTAAGGTTTTACGTGTTTTATAATTAAGCGAATTTTAACTCATTTTTGACCTAATACTGCCAACATTAGTACTGTCAATTATTTTCAGATTCAATAATTAATAGTATTGCAAGTTTCTAATTAGAATTCTTTAAAAAAAGATATATGCCATTTAGTTACACTCAAGGTTTTTAGGGTTGAAATTAACAGATAAATATTCCAATACGTTTACATTAATTCAGTGGTTCTCAAATTTTCAATATTCGCGATCCAATATTCAATCATAATTTTATCACCCCCCCCCTTCCATCCAATAAAAATGTACTGCAATCAAAAATACTATAACATGACGCTAAAGCTTCAATATGGCTTCTACCTCTGAAGTGTCACTGGCGTATATTAAACGTCTTGCTTTAAAAAACATTAACTTTCTGGACGCATATATACGTCTTTACGATGTATGATCTTTTCTGTGCACTGCTATCCATAAAATTATTCCGAAGAAATTCATGGAATGCAATAAAAGTACCTTGACTGTGTTTGCGAAGGATTTACTTATTTCACAGAATCTGCTTATTTACTCATTTCTCCCCCTCCTTCAATACATATCATACGCGAGCCTACGTGGAAAACGATGTCTTTAAAGAGCGAATTGCGTAACTTTTAATAGGCAGTTAAGGAATTAATTATAAATCGTACAAATTATCAAGATAAGTGTTAATACAAATCTATAAGGTAACTGGTAATTATCATACTTGTTCTTAACTTAGGATTGTTAAATTAATTATAAAATACATTGTACGGACTGATACATTTATACGTATATTATATCAGTGTAAATGTGTATTTTATTTTATATTATGCCAGAATATATTTTGATCGTTTACTTGTAGTAAATTAATAATTTTTAAATAATCTTTTGTTTTCAACTTTCCAATATGTTCAGCCCCCTTGTAGGGTTATCCCGCCCCCTTAGATGGGCGCATCCCACAGTTTGAGAAAAGCTGCATTAATTATTAAATATATTGAATCACGACACTATACGATGCTCTTAAATTATGTAAGAAGCTTTATAGAAATAATTACATAAAACTTAATACAAACGTAATTTATTATTTTTTTGACAAAACAGTAATGATAATATGTTTATTACGTCTATTAACAGAATTAATTTCGAGAGCATTAAATAGCCTCTTCTTTTTCCCTTTTTTTCACATTGTGCTTATCTTTTGGACCTGAGAAATAATTATCATGCAATAAAATGTTTTATGAAAACTGGATTTTAAACACTAAATTTTAAAAGCCCCAAATTTTTAATTGCAATTGATTTTAATGAAGTATCTTCATAATTAATGCTAGTAGCGAAGGTTAGAGAATGGTCATAGTCACGAGAGTTCTAACCCTAGGGACCCATTAATAAGTGTTCATTAAAGTCATTGATGAGTTAATTGTTGTAAAGTGCGGCTGATAGAGTTAAATTTAACGTGGTTCAAAGTCCTGAAGTTAGCGTGCAGTGGAAATTTGAATATTTGAGTGCCAGTTCAAATACCACTCGCGTTCCTTATTAAAGTAATATTAACTGAAAACCAAATTTAACTATTATATGAATTAGTAATCATCAGTAGTGGATATATATTAATGGACAGTAATTGTAGTGTGAGTGTGTCATTGTTTAATCAATCTTAACTTTCAAATATATATTTTATTCGAAGTATTTTAATTAAATTTAAAAAAAATTTATCTGATGTTTTCAACTGAAACTATTGATCTGAAACCTTTTAGGAATTATTTTAATTTATTTATGTTCGGTAGCTTTTCGAAAACAACTTTCAAGTAGAGAAGAAATTTCTGGAATTCCTCTGCTTATTTAATAGAATTTTAATGCACCAAAATAAAAATATCATTTAAATTAAATTGGAAAATATCATTTTAAAAAGATTTAAATAAAATAATAGCTAGTATTTGCTTTAAATTTTTTCGGAACTAATTCAGAGAAGTCCAGAATTCATATTCTAAAAAAACAAATCCAGGTTATATCAAGCTCTTACTATTTTTAATAATATTATTTATGGTACGATTTAAAATCTCATTTTAAGTGCAAGGATCTTTAAGCTGCAAGGCTAGGCAATATGATCTCCGATAAAAATATAACTCATGTTTGGGAATAATGGAAGTCATTAATAAGGCACCATTTTAAAAATACTTTCAAATGCTTTATTTCCATTAAATGGATATAAAAGTTGAAAATAAAATAAATGTATAATTATTTTATAAGAGTATTCTTGAAATATTCCAAGAATTCAGGAGATATGCATATATAAATAATGGTTTAAAATTGAAAAAAAATAATTCAAATTTGGAGAAAACATTCTCCAAACATGATGTTTTTCAGTCATTTATTTCGACTTTTACACAAAAATATTTCTTAAGAATAACGTTTCGAAACTTTATTTTAAGATAAAAATAAAATATTCTTATTTGTTTGTTAAAGTAAAGCATTTTATTTCCACAAAATACGTATCATCTAAAGTAAAATGGTTTATAGCCCAAATAATTTAAATGAAAATTTTGTCTGACATCTTCAAAAATATTTTTCTCCTTTTTTAGAATTATACTAAGCAATACATACGATCTCTATATTTCCATGTATAATTTTATTTTTAATAACTTTAGTTTATAAATTAATTAGTTTTACTAAAACTTTATTGGTAATTTTTATAAACTGAATTAATCTATTTTAAAGAATTTTATTTTAAAGATGTATTTTAAATAAACATTATTATTAAGAATTTCCTTAAATGCTACCTTCCAGTCTCAAAGAAAGAGTGCAATAAGACATTATTGAATATATGTGTTATCTCATTGGTAACTTTAAATTTGCATTGATTCAAAAATCTAGCTAAACATATTGAATTTAATTATGATGGTCTACATTTCTATCGTATTTATATCTTTGCACGCAAATTTTTTCTAATAAAAGCTAGTTATATAACATGCCTAAATTTAGTTACCTTGATTATAAATCTGCACATTATTCTTTAATAATATTTTTTTCAGAATATTAAACAGCTTGTTCATATGTTTTCAGAATATTTCTGAAAACTACAATAGGTTGAAGATCGATAATTATTGTCAATTACTTCATGATTCAAAAAATGTATGCAAATAAATCCTTTTAGAATCCTATTTAGAGCAGTGATCAGTTTTGAATACCATAATTCGTACAGTATTATCCAAATCCACGCCTTGCTAACATGAATATTTAATATTAGAATAGATAACAGGAGTCAGCCCCCATGACACAAATATCTGATGAGCATGTCTGGAACCATCTATTAGTTCGTGAACATTGCTTAACCAGTCAGGCTTCCTCTGCTAGAGTATGCTATTAGATACTGATATTTTCTCGAAATGTCCTTACTTAAAAAATACGCACGCATATGTTCAGACACCTTAGTCCCCTAACTGGACTTTTTCAAAATTATAATACTAAAGATTTACTTAATAAGTGAGCTTTATGTCTTGATGTCTAAACTCAATGTAATTTCTAAAATTAGTGTTATTTTAGAAATTTCTACATTTCTGTTAGTGACGTTCCCTTCAACTAGGTAGGATATAAAAAACAGACGTTGCACTTTCTACGATCATTTCCTTCTGAGTTTCCTAAAGAATTCTTCATTTTACACCTTTCCCCTTATCCTGCTTCTATATACTACACTTCTACTTAATGTTAAAGCATTACTCAATCGCATACACCACTGGACCTTCTCAAAGCGAGATTCTTAAATTAAAAAAGGGCCATAAAGTAGCTCTTGAGTTCTATTAACAAGAAGAGGGCACGACTAAGGAAATTCATTTGGGGACGAGACATTGTGCAATAGTAGTATTCCTTTAGAGTGTTCAACCCTAAATATAATTGCGCCGAATGGGTAGTCAATTCAGAGAAAACAGCCTTCAAAATTCATGCTTAGATTTTATACAATTAAGTTTTGATCAGCGTCAGCGATGCAGTGGCATATGTGGTAGAGTATCTGCTTATCACGCTGTCAATAAGGGTTCAAGTCGTGCGATCAGGTTTTTATTGTTTTATTTCTTAAATTATTTTAATTATATTAAAATTAAACAAATTTATGTAAAACAGACAAAAAATAATTTGTGTAAATGTAAAATAATTAAATTAATAACATATAATATTAGATATATGTTATTTTTTGGTATTAATTATAAAATAGTCTTTTATAAATAATTATTATACTATAATTTATATGTTAATATAATTTTATATATAATATTTTATTTATAATATATTGTATTTCATATTATTAAACTAATTGTAACTAATTTATATAAAATATCATTTAATATTTATTATAATATATTTTTATAATAAATATTATTTATTAACAATTATATTTATAAAATGTGATTTAAATATTTATATAACTACAGTAATTATTTTACTTTTTAAAATACAAAATAATTGTAATAAACCTTTTTTAAATAAATTTATTTAATTGTAAAAACAATTAAAGGAATTTTAAAAAAGACCCTCCCCCCCCAAAAAAAATTATCGCGTGACGTGACGCAAACCTTAGCCAACCGCGTTGTAAACAGTTATACTACCACCTATTCTAATGCATCTCTGACACTAATTTAAACTTAATTGTATAAAAGCAAAGCATGAATTTCGAAGGCTATTTTCTCCGAATTGTCTTCCCATTCGGCGGAATTACATTGAGGGTTGAACATCCTATATGAATACTACTATTACACATAGCCTCGTCCCTAATGGAATTTCCTTGGTCGTACCCTCCCCTCGTAAAAGAAATGAGCGTAAGAATCTGATACAGTTTTAATAAATACTTTTAATAAATATTTTCCTTTGAGCCTTAAATTTCTCCAACAACATCATACTACGCTGCACTTTATTATGGTACATACTTCGAATATACATCCAGAAATTCAATGGCTTACAATATTATTGAAGTGGATTATCAACAAACTAATGAGATGTTTACTGAATTTCGTACTTATTCCATATCGGGAAGTTTCCTTAGATTTTAATAAAAGAGGGTTGATAATCCATCTTGATGGAATCACATTTATATACATTGAAGTCCTAAGTACTGTAATGCTGATATTTAAATGAATTTAGGTATTTTCTCATCTTAATACTCACGAAACGAATGTCAAATTTCAAAAATATTGCTATCTGCAAAGGAATATACTTCCCGTATCTTCAATTTTCCATTTATTTTGAAAATGCATAAGAGATCGTGTTTTCTATTGAATTCATAAAATATTTCATTTCAGTTTTCCAAAATGATATTATTTTCGACATTAATATTCTTGGTTTCGAAACGAGATAAGATTGCTATTCATTGCAGTTATAATTAGATACACTATTCAAAGCTCTGTTCTGTCATGATCATTCGCTTTTGTATATTCACTCACAAATATTTCTCATGAATTTTATGGAACTTCTAGCTGTATGATGAAACGGCATGTGTTATTTTTGAATATTAAGAAAAAAATGAAAGGTCACACACAAAAATGATTTATGATAATATGACTTCCAACTTACTAATTTTTTAAACATCTCTTTTTTAATATAGGCTATGATGTACTCTGAAATATATGTGAAATTTTACAACACAATTTCGTCACACATAATTACAAGAAACAGAATAGTTTCATTTTTATTCCTTGGAAGACTTTAGATGAAATATATTTATTTTTTACCAACTTCATGGAATGTTTAAAAATATTTCAATTTTGAAACAATTTTCACCAGTTTAAAACCCACTGAACGTGCTTTATTTCCGAAATAAGGCCTTAACGAATTATTTCAAGATTATTGTTAGTATTTTGTTTTGCATTAGTTATTTGGACGTTGTAAATTCTAAGTTAAAACCAAGAAGTTTTTTTAAATTTCCAATGGCGGATTACAAGAACACTGCAAACAAATTGAGAAACAGAGAATATTGACAAAAAACAAAGGACAATATAAAAAAAAATAAAAAAAAGAAAAAATAAGAAAGGAAAAACACAAGTTCATAGTATAGTCTATAAATCCCATATTTTGTGTCTGATCTCCCAATATCTGCTCCACATGGATCCAGAACTGAGTCCACGGCAGCGTGCCAAATGAATGGCGTCCATTTCTTCATTGGAGTCGCACAGTTTACAAAGTGGACTCTGGGCAATGCGTATCATATTTAGATGCTTGGACATGCAGTCGTGGCCAGTGGCGATTCGAAAATCGGCCACTGCTCTATCTCGTGGCCAATTTGGTATAAGAAGGAGTTTGCTAAACCACACCGTTTATTTATTCTTTTGGTTGAATTTAGACCAGAAGTGCTCTCTGTAATATTTCTTTATAATTCTTTTGGAACTATAAAAAGGAACTGTATTCTTAGAGGTTTGAAAAATTTTGTCCCTTTCTTCGCCAAGCAATCGGCATTTTCATTCCCATCAATACCACAGTGCGCCGGAATCCATTGCATGGCAATGTCTATATGGTATTGAAGTAAATCGCCAATTAACAGTTGACATTTCAGAATATCCTCTGTCAAAGGTGCCTCGATGGAAGATATTGCTTGGAGGGCCACCCTTGAATCACACAAAATGATTACTTTTGAAACACGATCTGTATGGCAAAGAAGTTGAGATAAGGCAATACGTATAGCTTCAATTTCGGCATCAAAAGAAGTGCTGTGAATTCCTATTGGTGTATAGAAAGAGTATAGGTTGCAGAAAACTCCAGCACCTACATTACTGTAATCTATCAACTTGGAACCATCCGTGTAAACGTATAGCCATTCATTTTCAGGGTATAAGGAATCCAAAGTCTCCAAATAAAGGATCCTTAGGATTTGGCAATCTGTTTCTTTCTTTTGGACCTCACGGAGCAGCTCAGTTGAAAGTGCAAAATCATACCTTTCAGTCGGGCAGGAAGATTTTATTAGATCTTCTGGTTCGAAAAGAAAACTATGAAGCTCTTTAAGAGCGACGACTTTCTGAAGGAAGCCTCTCTGTGATTTGAGATTTCTGTTGGTATAGGATAAAGAATCCTTCCAAAGGGATAGACATTCTGGGATTCTAGTAATTTTCTCCCATAATAATAAAGCCCGTAGATGTAGGACTTATAGATGTTCTTGGTCTGAAGAACTCAAATCGATGAAGGAAAATCAAGTACTTTATTGTAATGAAATAAATTATTTGACCACTAAAGGTTGTTTATTTTCAATTAAAAATACTGACATATTTTTATAAAGATTAGTTATCTTCACTCTAGAGATTCCTTCCTGGTTGTGTGTGTTTAATGTGGTAAAAATGACGAATGAGTTTCATATTTGTAAAATTGTTTTGTGGAAAAGAAACTAACGAGTATAAATAAACATAGTAAAAAAAAATGTCAGCACTTCCAATCAATGGGCCTATCGGTTTAATGTATCCGATAGCACAGAAAGTAAAAATTTAGGCTAAAATATCAAATGGCTTTTTATTACTATTTTATTAAAATATTTCGAACGTTTTCTTTCTAAAATTGCCCACATTTTAACAATTAACTACAGTGAAGTTTATTTGCTGGTATAGTAGAAATTTACTTAATAAATACAAGAGTTAATTTTAAAGGTGATTTCTGTGAGTATTAACGAGTTTTGCTTAAAACATTTGAACATTAAAATGTAATGAGACAGACATTTATTTGTGACAAATATTTTATAAAATTACAATCAAAATAGGAATGTTGAAAGTAATCATGAAAATGAAAACTTTTTACACCTATATTCTTATACTGAACATAAAGTGCATCATATAGCACCGATTTTAAAGTCTTAATATTATTAAGATGGAAAGCAGACAATCATTTTCAGTATATTCTGCTTCAATAAACAAAAAAGAAAAAAAGTATCCAAATAAAATATACACATATACTTTTTCCGTTCTTTTTCCGAATATCTCCTATTTAAGAATACCATTCAACCTATTTGTCTGAAAATATATCTTACTCTTATTCCTAGTTGTATGTACCCAGAGTAGTAAGCAAACATGAACAGATATAAGTTTATCCCTCTCCACAGATTTATCCCAAATTTCTCCTGTAACTCCTCACGTTTTACAACTAGTTATTAAAAACCTAATTTTCAAGTCAATCATGTGCTCGAAATCTGGGAGGGCTACATTAAAAGTCGATCAAGAACTTTCGAAAAAATAAAACTTTGCGTGTGTAGATGCTATAGAACACATGGTACTTCCTATCAGCAATCAATGCCTATCAAAAGTTACACAAACGCTGAGGTAGTTGCCACCTTTTCCTCAGTAATTGCGTGGGTGTGGTAGACAGGATCATTATCTAGGTATAAATATTGAAGATCTTCTTTGCGGTTAATGAGAGAAAGAAGAGGCACGAAAAATATATATTTTTTTAATCTTAAAAAGGAGAACAGCTTCATTTCAAAATTAGCTCCAAAAATATAATATATTTTTGCAAATGTTGCATGTTATACGTTTTATCACGTTGCTTTAATAGTATGGTTAAGTTAAATGTTATTTCTTTTGAATTAACTATTGAAAATTAATTTTTCCTTCATTTAATTATGTTATTTCAAATTGATTTGTCTTTTTTCATGTAATAATCCATATAAAATAACTTTTTGCTATTTCGTAATATTTAATCCGTATCTTAGTATATTGTTTTGTTTTTGTGCATACATATACATTATCTTGTTTTCAATAAAAAACAACTCTCTATACAAAATTTTTTTAAAAATCAATTATTAGGAAATGCCAAATCATCTTACAATTTTAAGTATTAATATTTGTTCAAACAGTTATAACATTGACTTAAACATTTTTTTCACCTTCATCATCATTTAAAACTAAATTTTTAACTGTTTCACTTTTTTAAAAATCCATCTTTTATTTTGTGGCGTAGTTAGTTTTTTATTGCTAAATAATAAATCTTTGTCTATTCAAAATTTGCCAAAAAATATATACTCTTTCTGATAAAGTATTTTTAATCGTTTTAGCTTTAACATACCTAACAATTGTAAATACTTTTAAAAGTAAGGGATTTTTAAATTTATTTTCAAGTATTTTACTTCAAGTATTATCTTGGATAAGTACATCTTAAAAAGTAAGGAAAATACATGGACAAAAGATACATCTAATTCAGTAACAAATCCAAGATATTGTTATCCATAGACCCAAAACCCTATCTCCAAATTTAGAATATATATAAAGAACTATCAAATACTGTACATAATGCTTAGATTATTTTTTTCATTTTAAGATGCGGCAGAGTACAAAGCAAGAAGTTTTTTTAAGTATTCGTTATTCTAAAAATACTTCAATCTTACAAAAGAAAATTGCGTTAATGTTAAAAATAAATATTATTCACATCCCAACGTAGATCTTAAGCTGATTTACTCTTTTAAAGAATTTTTAAAATAATATTTTTCATTAAGTTATTATTGATGAAAATATTTGCTCTTTTTTAATCCAGGTTCTAAACAATAAGAGAGTGCTGCTTAATTGATTACCGGATTCGAAATTATTGTACTTATTCTCGAACCAGGCACAATAAATTTCATGAAGAAAATCTATAACGAAATTATGATTTGGCATTTCAGTTTAATATAATGGGTAATAAAATATTGCTATTTAAAAAAAATAAAAAGTTGATGAAATTTCATTAATTTTATACAACTTTTAAGTAATCTTGAGCTTTTTGTTTAGCAATTAGTATAAAAGACAGTACCTTTGAACTGCAGAAAAGACGATAATAAATGTTATAAAATAAGAAAACTGCATGTAGTGCTTTCCGAAAGTTATTTTAAATAATAACAGTTTCGAGCACTTATCAAAATCTTTATATATATAATTTATATTTTAAAATTAATAATTTTCACAATCCTTGAGTGACAGATAAACAAAATATCATTATTAGAGTACCCAAGGAGCCTGAGAATAATAAATAATATCATCAATGAATGGATTAATTAACTGCATTCATGTAACTAAATACTTAAAAATAATTTTTTTCTGCAAGCCATTTTTTTTCCTAATTTTCCAACTTCTTCAAGTTCTGTTTATAGAATTCTGATTGTAAAAGCATAACATTTAGCCTTTTTATGTTAAAAATTATTTTTAAGTGTAGGAGGGTATTTTATAATGCAAAACTTTTTTCTGGAAGTTTTTTGATCGGCTGATTCTTTATTCATTTTAATTTAAGAAATTTTTTTAAAAAATTAAAAATTCAGTACAGTTATGAAAATATCAATTATGAAATAAATTTTCGCCACGAGATTGAATTGGAATATATATATGTATGGTCAATTATTTTAAATTTTTAAGGACCCTCTATCAATCTAAAAGTCAAAAACCTTATAAAATTCAGTTTAATAGTTCCATATATATTTGAAATCCAAACTAGGTTCTCTTCATAAAATAGTGTTTTAATGAAATATATAGTCTTCAGTAAGTGAGTATTTACCTATTTACCACTCTTTGATCAAAAATACGTATCTCTTAAAGTATGACGTTTATATTCTCAAAATTCATTACTAGGCATTTGTTAATATTTCATGAATATACAAAAAATAAAATCAAGTTTGCTGAGCACTAGAAATAACTTAGGGATAATTACCAAGATTGCTGAACTATTTAATGTTTGATAAATACTAGATTTTCAAACATTAAATAGTTCAGCAATCTTGGTAATGATTTTTATATGTATAAATAATCAAAATAGGCATTTTTTAAACTTTTAAATACTTAGTTTTTCTTCACAGAACAAAGAATTTAAAATTGTCTTATTATTCCCTGTTAAAAAATTTAATTATATTCGATTTTCCACGTTAATTTAGAATTCAAAGAATTTTCTATTTGAAATTCTATATTTAGTAACATATAAAATATAATATAGTAATATTAAATATTAGCAACATATATCTATGTTAAATATCTATTCTGTGATCGTTATTGTTTTTCATTACTCGAAAACTATAAAAAAATAATAATATTTGATGCTCTAAAATTATTTAAAAATTATAACTGCTTTCAGTAATAACTTATTTTTGAGTTTTATAAAGCAGAAGAATCATATTTTTTTCTCCTACATAAGGAATTATTTTTACTAAACATGTTTCATTACTTTTGAAAAGTATCCAAATCTAACTACGTTTATAAAGTCTCTAATGTATCTTTTACTGCATTTTTGCATTAATTTATGTGTCATACGAAGCATTATGCAAAGCCAGCTTTCACCCAGCCACAAAATTAATGATGGCTGTAGAGAAGATAAATGATTTTAGGGGAATGTTATATATATATATATATATATATATATATATATATATATATATATATATATATATATATAAAATATAATAAAAATGTGATCAATTTTAGTTAGATCGGAATTATATATAAACTTTAAGTTTCATTTTCTTATCCATAATTCAGTTTTCTCAACTATTATTCTTAGGAGTTCTAGAAAAGTTAGTCCTTAAATATGTTTAAAAATATTTGAGAATAGAAAAAATAACATTAGTGTCACTTTTAAAAGTACATATTGCACTTTATTTAAAGTTTTTCATAACCTATTTTAGGTGATTGATGAAGGCTTTATGAAATAATATCTACTGCAATATTAATGTACTCAACATTTTTAGTGAATCTTTTTTTCATACAAACTGGTTTTAGAAAATCAAACGTGAATTCGAAAATTTTTCTTGAATTCCAAATAGGAAATGAAAATGTAGAAAAAAAATAGTTTCTGTAAAAACAGAGAATATCGTATAAATTAATGATGCGACATTTAAGCATATAATTTACATGTACATTTAAAGAAAAATGTGTCAAACATAATACCTTTAATTTCCTATTGTTATTTTTAATCCTTAAATAGTTGTTACTCAATCGTTAAAGTTTCCAATTTAAATAAAATTATAAAATATTATATTTTATATTTGATGAAATGGATTTGAAGAACGTTAATAGAACAGCTTTTTCAAATAATTATAGCTCAATAAATAATATATTTTATCCCAAAAAATTTCCAAATTTAATTGGAAATATAGTCTTAACAAATGATCATAAACTGAAAATGTTTCACCATTAAAATATTGCATGAAATTTATTGTAGAAATATAGCTCATTTTTTTTTCAAATGCGTATGTCAACAGACTAACAACTCTAATGTTTCTTCAGAATGTTACATTAATGAAAAAAATAAATAAATTTTCATTATACGTATTAATCATACGTATAATGCAAATTTATTTAATTTTTTCATTAATATAACATTTTGAAGCAACATTAGAGCTTTTGGCGACGAATCTGGTAGTGTTTAACCTCTGTCAAGTGACGAGAATGACAACTAAGCTCACAATCCACTTTCCTAACTTTTACAACACACTAACATGAGGAGTTTGAGACACGACAGATTTAATGCGCATCAGCTCCACCACACGGCGGTTCTTCCATGGCTCCGGAATTCGAAATCATGATTCTTTGGCCTAGAGTCTGAGACTTTGGCAATTCAACTACCGTAGCCCCTGCGATTTAAAAATAGAGGAAAAAATTCTTTTACTTAACTAAAATTAATTAATTTTATTTGGAATTGTTATTTGATTTCAATTTTAAGTATTTATTGTGAATTTTTACAAGAAAATCAAGCAAGAATAGTTATATTCCTAATAAATTGCAAATATGTTTAAATTAATAAATAAATAAATTAATTAATTAATTATTAATACGATGAAAAAAATACATTTGATCATCATTTTTAATTATGTTCAAATGCTTACATCATTTTTAGTGACCATCAATACAGAAATCTTTTAATAATTTCCTTCAAACAATACTTTTACATCGTCTTTAATATGAAAGGTAAACAATTTGATATAAATTATCTTTACGCAAATACTTCCCCAATAAAGTTTATTCTAAATCATGTCTGTCTAAACTATGACGGTTTGAGGGCCACATTGAAAGAAAAAAAAATTGTTGGGACAGACAAACAAATTTATTTTTTTAACAAACTGAAATAAAAATTAACTCTATTTAGTTATATTAAAATGAAATAACTTCTTTTTACTATATTTTTAATTTGAATTAGATAAGTATAGATACATATTTATTTAAAATTCGTAAAAGTTTAATTTCATTTAGTTTAGATTTCATTAAGATAGAAAAAATCCAAATTAATGAGATGGATGTGAAATTGGTTTTGTTGAACAAGCAAACCGTTATCGGGTTCAAAATACGAGATAGCAATTCCTAATGCATTTTCAAGATGTTTATCAGTGATCTTTGTTCTATTTTTGTTTTTTCTATGCTTCATTCTTGAAAATAATTGTTCACAAATATTGGTAATGCCAAAAGATGAAGATATTAAAAAAAAACATGACTGTGAAAATTAGGATATTTATCGCGGGGTAGATATCTGTATAAGACTCCAGTATAAAGAAACATTCCTAAATTTTTCATTCAGTTGAATGTCACTGTACTGTTAAATGCATCCTATTTGAAGATTTGAAGATAATTTATTTATTTTTAGAGGAAATGGAGTAGAAAATATAGTGAAATACTCCTCATTTTTTCGAAAGTCTTGAAATCTTTATTTAAACTCTTGAATTAAATCAAAAATTAACATACCATATTTTGTATATGTTAGGCAATTCCCAAGTTTATGTACAGTAAATACACTGAAATGTGCCAAATCTTTTAATTTAATTTTATTGTTATAAAATTTCAACTTTCTTTCAAACGCTGTTATTATTTAGAACAAATTAAAAAATAAATTGATGTTTTTCCCTTGAAGTTTCAAATTTAAATCATTCAAATTTTTTGTTAAGTCTATTAAAGATGGTAATTTTCAATCCAATGTTTGTCATTCTGTCACAGGTTTCCTTTTTTTCCCATCAATATTTTTATTTCAGTTCTCAAATCATAAAATCTTTTGAGCATTTCCCCTTACTGAATATTCGTACTTTATTATAATAAATAATATCTGCAAATTCAGTGCTCTTACCTTAAGAAACTCTTCAAATTGTCTATGATTACGTCTATTTGCTCTTATAAAGTTAATGGTTTTCATAGTTTCATAACATCGCTTGATATACTTTCGATTTTAAAATCTCTACACATGAATTACCTTGATTTACAAAGCAATAATAAGATGTTTTACTTAAATTTTTATTTCAAAATGAATGTCTCAATGAATCGATTATATATGAAAAAAATTGGAAACATTTATTTTTAATAAAAAATATGTAAATTTAAATATTATTATTATTTCCGTTTGTGCCGTATTTTAATGGCTTTTGAGCGGCATGCGGCTAGTGAGCCGCACTTTAGACAATCATGTTATAAATAGTTGAATAACACAAAAAAAATATTTGGGGAGGCACTATCAAAAGGAGTTCGGGAACTCAAAACATCTTTATCATTAACTGATTGCGCACGATTTGCAATTAAAAAACTATGAAAACCGTTCATTGCTGGTAGAAAATCCATCAAAATTAGAACACAACATTGCCTTTTTTAGTAGCAGTTCTTTTTATTAAAAAAAATACTGTACAATAGTAGTAAAGTACAGAGCGTTAAAGAGAAACGTATTTAAAGAGAAACGAGCAATTAAACTCAACGTTATTAGAATAAGCGTACTTTTTGATGACATAAATCTAATCTAGATTCGACGTATTTTAATTTACACCTGTGTTATCTTTAATAAAAAGAAATTATGAGCCATTTTCTTTGAATGGTGTGTAAGTTTATTTTTGACAAAATGATAAACACGAATGCAATCTGATATGCTCCTATACACAGTTCCCAAAAAATTCCTTAAAAATTTTTTTCATTTTTTCAACATAACTTAGCGAAGTTAATGAAATTACAAATATAATTACTTTGGTTGGATGTCGTGTTTATGGAAATGGAAAATTATCTTCATATAGGACCGCAGGTCTTATATACCATATATGTAATGTCTAGACAGTTGTCCAAATACAAATCATCCGGAGTACACTCACTAATTAAGTACAAGATCGCAAGAATGACAGAATAGGAGAATAAGTGGTGAGAGGTCAGTTCTGTGTATCAGGGCAGTTCCTACATTAAATGTACATTTTTGTTCCAACTTTGTGGATTTTCATCCCTCTCAAGTGGCCTGTCCTGAGTTTGGGGAAGGTATTCACTTTAGTCCTACTTATGATAAGTAGTTTTAAGTTTGGTATTTAAATTTTACAGTTTTGTCTTTGAATTTGAACCTTGTCAATAAATTTATATCGTTCATGCAACTAATTTGAAAGTAGTGTAAGTTCATATTCCGCAAAGACATAATATTTAATTAAAAAGGATACTACATAATTTTTCTTGCTGTATTTTAAATGTGTGGCAACACTGTTAATGACATTAAAATTTTTGTTCTTGCACTGGAATTTTGGTGAAGAATGATGGAAATTAAAATGATACATATTAAAATGATTTAAACACCATTATCTGAATAGAAATATTAAAAGGAAGCCTTATCATTATTTTTTGACATATTTAATAAAAATTTTGATAAAAAAATAGTTTGATTCAATTAAACCCCATACTTAATATTTTATCACAATGTATAATTTTCATATTTTTTTCACTTTGAAAGTGATGTAAGTCCATTTGAGATCATAAAAAGTATAAATCTCTTCTAACTAATACTTAAAAAGGATAAAATTAAATACATTTAATATTTAAAAAAAAACGTAAAATGAACGTATTAACGTATATAAATATTTTTCAAACTAAAATAAAACTCCTAAAATATCTCCATATAATATAAAATGGGCTTACATCTTTTTCAAATAAAACGGTCATATAGATCTGGTTTTTTAAATAAATTCAATTCATATACTTACTTCTTCAATCGCTCTTCTTAACATTATTTGAAAATTGCATCACTTACATAGTCAAAAGTTACAATTTGCATAATTTATTAGCTTATGTTTATAAAACTACTCGGGAATGGAACAAGAGATTGCTAGACTCGATTGAATAGAATAAAATCTTTATGAATGAAAAATAAAAAGTCTCACATGTATTTAATTGCACAACATGAGCTAAATTTTATAAAAAAAGCAGGTGGACTGTTTCTAAAACAGTTTCGTTGCATATGCAAAGCAAAAGATAAATGTTTAAAGTTTTTTTGTTACAGATTAGAAAATATTCTTATATCATTCGAAAAAATCTTTAATTAGTTTTCTAAAAAGAAATGTTGATATTTAATAATTTTGGAAAGGAAATGTTATTAATACATAGTTACATATGTTCTTTTTAATTTAAAGAGAGAAAAATTCAAACTTTCTTTTAAAGTACACTCTTAGTGATTAAAAACAAGACATTTTTCATCAATCACCAATGTTATAAATATTTATTCATTACTTAAGGAAATTTTTTTCCCATTAAAAAAAAACTCATTTCTATAGTGATTGAGTTTTCGTAAGGGGACGGTGGACCTTTGAAATTAATTTCTTAAATTGTTATCTTAATTAGCTGAAATTGTAATCAATATAGTAGATGATCACTATAATTCACACAATTTAAATATTTTTTTTTAAAAATAAATTGTAATTTGATTTTTTTTAAATTTTTTAATTTTTTAAAACTTTTTTTAAAAATGCTCCTTGCGCGTTAGTTTTTAAGATATTTTCTTAATTTTTGTTTTATATGTATATGAACTATAACTAAATATATCTGTGCATGGATTTTAAATTCAGAATAAAATTTGATGAAAAAAAGATACATTTTCTATACTATATGAAATATTTCACCAATTATCACACATTCGAGGTAATCAAAACAACGTAAAATATAATCCGTTAAATTTTTAACAAAACCAATGCACAAATTTGTGAATTATATCATTTTTTATAACTTGTAAAAATTTTAAAGAGATACGATGAAATATGAAACGCAAGGAGCATTTTACGTAATCATGAAAAGAGAAAATTCACGAACTGAGAAAAACACATTTTAAACATTTATTTGTGTAATATGAAATAATAAAACAAAATTTTACATAATTACTTACCCTTACATGAAAATCAAACATATAAGAGATTATTACAGTAGAAATCTAATAAATATTTTAAAGTTTGTTATATTTAGTTATAAATTGAATAATTCAAGTTATAGCATCCGCCAAGCTGATATTTATAAAAAACCATAGAGTGGCAAGACATTCACTTAAAATTTACCAGCACAATATGATAATCCTTCAGATTTTAAATTTTTGTTTTCTATTGTATTAGAGATTTTTCGCTTCTTAATTCTTTTGTCTTTTGCAGTTTGAAAAGTTTTAATTCTACTTTGCTTTAATCGGCGGTCATCTCTCGTTTCACTAATTTGCATCAAGGGTATGGAAGTGTTTTGATGCACGTTTCTCAAGGTAAATAGGGATCCAAAATTAAACTCACTTACTGCTGTTACAACAGATATTTCCAATCTTTTCTTTGATTGGAAACTTTCTTTTTGGCAGTGACTCCAGATAACACTGTGCAAACATTCATTTGCATCTTGACTTTTACCTGAAGTACACCGGGACAATATCTCGTTGTTTGCTAATCTCTGGTACACAGGAAGAATCTTCGCAACAACCTCCTCAGTTAATTTTGTCTTCATAACTGAATGACTTTGAGGGGATTCTCCATTCGCCAAAGCTCTTTTATAAAAACACCAAGAAAGTTTGCCATTAGGACATTTGTTGTGTTTTGGTTTGGTGTCTGTGGAGGAACAATGATAAAGTGTGGCATATATTGCACTTTTCATTTTTTCTACGTCATCGCAATGATCTTTAATGGCTTTTCTGTAAAAATTAGTTAACTTAACTATTGTGGTTTCTTTTAAACTACCAACCTTTTTGCCTCCAATACAAACACCTTTGCTTCGCCACTCTTTCACCTTGCTGCGTAAACCAGTTCCTAAGCGTTTTGAAATATGGTTGATACATTCTTCTTTTTTAATTTGTTTATCTTTTCCGTAAATGTTCAGCGATATCAGACGTTGGAATGTTTTTGAATCTCCGTCTGATAGTATGCAAGTGTAGCACATATTGCACTCCTTGATGGATCTTTGCCACAAAATTGCAGCAGCTTCCATTTCCATACTAGACGAGGAACCTGTATGATTTATCTGACATTCAGATTTGTGACCTTCATACCAAATTGCAAAATCTGGACTATCCCTCGAAAGGTCTCTTACTGCAGCAGTACATTCCGTACAATATTTTGACAGTATTTCATAATCTATTACTAAGCCTGTCAATAAATCAATTACAACTCCTATCCCGTACAGTGATTTATATCCCCGCTTTTGCCAAGATCCATCAAATGACACAGTTATGTCTAAAACACCATTTTCCTTACCTTCATTGTTCAATTCAAGATGTTGCTTCCTAACTATATTTCTCGCAACTTCGAGGATCTGATGTTTCCCCTTTCTATTTTCTTCGGACAAAATTTTAATGTGCTTCGAAAAAGATTTTTTGTCCATTGTATTCATACCAGTCACTAATGAAAATAGTTCCAATCCTGCGTGACCTTTCCCAAGTCTTAAAAAAGAGGAAACCATTTTTTTGTTAATGTCAAAAAAAATTTTGTCTTTTACACGTGCACTTGAAAATGAGGAATTCAATACTGCCTCACAACTAGAGCAAACCAATTCTAGTTTTGATGCCATACCCAGCTGCGTTGTTTTTATAATATTTAAATTATTCATATCACATTCAGGGCACTTTACAGTTGACAGTAAATTCTTCCATACATTTGTATCAACTAATACATAAGTTGGATCATTTTGTTCACTTATCACATGTTCTGCAGAAGTGTGTGAGCTTAGAAGAGACAGCTTTCTTTCTGTTGCTGCATTCAGTTCACTAGAATTTAATGGGTAAGTGTTTACTTCATTATTTTCATAATTAGAGGACACATTACCACTTGCATCAGGGTCATTTTCACACACATGTAAACTTTGATGCTCCAGTTCTATTTCTCCAGAGGCCCATCTTTTCTTTGCTTTTAGCAAAGCCTGCATTTTACGTTTTGATGGCCTTCCTTTTGGAACATGATATCGAGAACTAATTATGTGCATTGTACAAATACTGTTGGAATGATTAATTTATCAAAAAAATTATTATTGAGTATTCAAATGAAAGAAAGGAAAACTTTGAAAAAAATAGACCTACAATTACGTCTGAAACGACTAAGTATGCTGTGTAATAACAGATGTGAAACAAGCGCGCTAATACGATGTAAACAAACAAAGCGGAAGTAGAAGTTGAAGTTCCTATCAGAATCCTTCTTCATAAAATATGCCATGAAAAAAATAATAATTGAGGCTAAGCATATGCTAGAAACTAAATATGAATAGTTCTTGTTTACGTTCAAATGACAGGGCCACGCCCATTTAAATAGTCGATGGCGCCATGTTTAATTCTTAGATTACTCATAATTCAGTAATTATTAGTCAAAATGAAAAAATTCTTCGACAGAATCATTCTCTGAAATAAATAGAATATTATTAGTATAAAAAATAAAAATCGCAATTTTGACGAAATTTTGAGATTTTGAAGGTCCACCATCCCCTTTTAAACATGTATGTAGAACATTAAAAAAAATTTTAAGACAAAAATACTTTTTAGAAGATAAATATTTATAAATATCCTTGTATTTTTTATAATTTTTTATGGATTTCGGAAAATAGATACTTCCGTTAAGACATCAAAATCTTTATTAGATTATGAAGAGATTTCGTGCATTATTGACAATATTTGTTATTTTCTCTTAATACTTATGTTATTGTATTTTGTGTGGTAATATCATATAATTAGAATTTTAAAACATAAAGAGTAATTTTAAAATCCTCCACATATATATTACCTAAAGTATCTTTACTCTTTTGAAGTTATCTTTTATTTATTCGTATAAAAAATATGTGAAATATTTAACTATATTATTACCAGATTTAATAATTATAAGACCATATATATAAGAATTAAATTGCTATGAAGTATAAAATAATGAGATTTTAGATGAGATATTAAAATCATTAAGGTTAAGGTAAGCGAAATCATTAACGTTAGATCAATAAAAACAATAACAAAAGAATCTGACAGAAAATTCAGCACTTAGGTTCCGACGAGCATATAATAGTTTGTAGAAGAAAACTGAGGAACTTATCCCTCTAATTTCTGTAGAATACTTCTACCCCCCATGCTTCAGAATGGAGTTAAAAATGTTCTTGGGGGGGGTGTAAATTGGCTTGAGAATTAAGTAATTTGTAATGTTTTATAGTATCGAACATCATGAGCTCTACCTAAGCATTTTAAAGAGAAATTTAAAAATATCAGCCCAAAATTTGGATATTCATGTGATTTCTTTTTTGACATTATAAGAACACCAAACGCACTACTCTCCATGTACGCCGTTGGTCTTTCTATAAGTGTTCCCAAATTTTGAAACCACCTCC